>CM067321.1:62058885-62173885 GCA_034231615.1 Meghimatium bilineatum | reverse complement strand
CTGGAGTTTGTTAACATGCTCGAGTTAGTTACATTCTGGAGTTTGCTAATATGCTAGAATTTGTTAACATGCTGGAGTTTGTTAACATTCTGGTGTTTGTTAACATGCTGGGGTTTAATAACATGCTGGAGTTTGTTAACGAACGTAGCAGAAGAGGAATAAGCCTTCTTTGTCTGATACTAAAATGCAAAATAGAAAACTAGAATAAAAGAATGACAGAAAACAATTAATATTGATTAATTTCACAGAATTAGGAGTCCTTTTACTCCCCTCTTATTCCTACATGTTTTTATTCTTTGTTCTATTTTCCCACAGCTCGCTTCTACAAAAGATCGTCTTGTCCACTATTTGGTCAACGTGTGTCCAGTCAAACAAGACCATGTCTGCATGAGAGAACCTGGATCGAGAATACTGTCCTGACATAATTAGATATTGACCAAATCGATGACAATTGCTAACAGTGGTCAATGCAAGAGGATGGACAAAGAAGAGAGAAATGAACTGTACTGTCAGAATTGTCATGAATGCTTGGATGATGGAAGTTTTAGTCAAGACTAGTTATTAATTTGAAGACAATATTATAAAGCAGGGGTAAATATATGGTTGAAGATTATCAAATCAATTCACTTCTTGATACATTTGAGGGTATCACAAAATCAATCAATCAAACAATCAATCAATCAATCAACCAGTCTGTCTGTCTCTCTATCTGGCTATCTGTCTGTCTGCCTGTCTAATCTGTCTCTGTCAGTCTGTATGTATAATCTATCTATCTATCTATCTATCTATCTATCTATCTATCTATCTATCTATCTATCTATCTATCTATCTATCTATCTATCTATCTATCTATCTATCTATCTATCTATCTATCTATCTATCTATCTATCTATCTATCTATCTATCTATCTATCTATCTATCTATCTATCTATCTATCTATCTCTCTGTCTGTCTGTCTGTCTGTCTGTCTGTCTGTCTGTCTGCCTGCCTGCCTGCCTGCCTGCCTGCCTGCCTGCCTGCCTGCCTGCCTGCCTGCCTGCCTGCCTGCCTGCCTGCCTGCCTGCCTACCTGCCTACCTGCCTACCTGCCTACCTACCTACCTACCTACCTACCTACCTACCTACCTACCTACCTACCTATCTATCTATCTATCTATCTATCTATCTATCTATCTATCTATCTATCTATCTATCTATCTATCTATCTATCTATCTATCTATCTATCTATCTATCTGTATCTCTGTCTGTCTGTCTGTCTGTCTGTCTGCCTGTCTGCCTGTCTGCCTGTCTGCCTGCCTCTCTTTCTCTCTGTCTCTCTACCTACCTACCTACATACCTACCTACCGACATACATACCTGCCTATCTATCTACCTATATATATATATCTATCTATCGATCTGTCTATCGAACTATCTATCGATCTATATATCGATCGGTCTATCTGTCTGTCTGTCTGTCTGTCTGTCTGACTGTCTGTCTGTCTATGAATTCACCCTTGTATTTTCAGGGGAGAAAAGAATAGCAACACTATTTACTTTCCATGAATGCCGTAAGCGGCGACTAATGAGATTCTGAGATGATGATGATGAAGTAATCCCTTTAACCACCAGCAGGTAGCTCGTGACAGCCTTTCGTAGTCTTTCAAGCAAAAGTATTTTATCAGTTGTTAACTTCGGTGACACCCTGATTCATGTAAGATTGCCTCAAAGATATGCTTGTGTAATTAAGGTTTATGGATGCCTGTTTAGTCCTTAAAGGTAGGCGCTCCAGTGCGCCAGTATCACGGGATGATCAAAGGGAGGCATTCCAGTGCGCCAGTATTCCGGGATTACCACGTCCTGACAAGAGCACAACACACACTTCTGGGTCAACTAACTCATCATTGTTATGTCAGGTTTGTTGACCAATCTGCAGTGATGATACATCTAGCATTTCCCGTCTTCTAGTAGTCTGTCACCCAAGGAAAGAGTTGCAATGCCAACTGACCCTTCGTATCTTGTGTCATCCATGATTATTTGATAGAAGACAAAAGAAAGAAACGGATGCAATATTTGACAATGATGATATTTTCAAAAGGTGACAGGTTGTCAGCATATCCCCCAATTTCTCGTAGTCGCTTCTACGACATCCCTGAAAAGAAGATAATCGTCCTATTCTTTGTACCCGGAACTAGAGAAATCCAGGCCCCAGTTGCGATACGGAGGGAGGTTACAGGGTACAGTTAGATACTTATTCTCATATAGAGTTAAAGTAATCCTGGAGCCATGCTGAAGGCGTAAGTGTCAAGCTGAATGGCGCATATATCGCGGCAAAGTTGTAAGCCATGAAACAACATATCTCATTCTCCAGATTTCACCCTGCTAACTCGCTAGTTTTATAACGAACGCAGAATAGTAAATCAAGCAATACATAAATCTATAAATCAATCAATTAATCAATCATTCAACACATCAATCAGGATCTCGGACGTTTTATGGTGTGAAAATGAGTGACTGTGTTGTCTGTCCACATAAACACAGAGGTGATGGAAGCCAATCTCAGTATGTGTAGGTGATTGTGTAGTCTGTTGTTTCACATCCTAGCATGGAACGTGATCACTTGTGCTGCTCTATCAGATAGTGTTAGTTGTCTTGTTGTTAGTGGACGGCGCTAATGATGATTGTTTTTCCTTGCTAGATTATTCAATGCTAGCACACGAACTACATGGATGGGGCGCTTTAGAGGGGTATTAAATGAAGCACTTCCTTTTTTAAACTAACGTCACTGATCTGAAGAAGTTACATATGTACGAATTCACGTGGTGACAATCTGTCACAGCGTAACAAATATTGATCTACATTTTGTTTTACTTAACACCCTTCTTAAAGGTTCGTGCCCATGTAGTCCGGGTGTTAACTAGGAAAGATTCGATTCTTTCTAGCTCTATTTCCTCTTATTCTTCAGCGTTCATTCTCAAACTCCCGCTGGATCTCTCTTGTAGCAGGATCATTGTCCTACTAGATTTCCAACAGGATGTAATCCAGAGAATGGAAAATCGTTGTGTAACCGTTTCATTTGCGCAATGGCCCGACACATCCATCTTCGGTGGATAGCTCTGTTTGAATCCGTTCGTTTTCAGAAACCAATATTTATGTACTATTAGTGAAAACGGATTAATCTATCAAATATAGGATAGTAAATAAGAAAACTATGATTGAACGTGAACAGAAATCTTCAACGTGACATATTATTTACTGAACTTTGTCCCCTATGTCACATTATAATCCATATAAGAGATTCTTCGTAATATAGAATACGCTAGGAATGCGGTGTGGTCAAAGACGGTAAACGTATTGACCTAAGTTATGTGGCCAGTACCATTTGACTTGTGCGTGTCAGTGGGTGCCTGGTTCAAAACACGCTTGCAACATTATGATTTTTCGATATTCTACAAGGATCAGTGACCAGGTTTCTACGGAACAAAAAGCTAACATAATTAAACGGAACGAAATTCCGATAAAGACGCATATACCTACACAGCCAACGTTCTACGCGTTACGCGATGAGAGCCACCGATCACAATATATGCGCGCTACACACTGAGTGGTGGGGGAGGGGGTGGGGAGGAGAAGGGGAGGGGAGGAGGAGGGGAATGGCTAATTCGGTGCACGCAAATTCCTAGATCGCTATTCTTAGTTACAACTTTTTAAGTCTCCGATCACAGAAGCTCAGTGCAATAACACATGCAATTAAAAAGTTGGACTTTTCTCAGGTGATTTGATCACTGTTCCATGTATTAAACCGATTTGTTTTTATTAATAAATCCTGGTTACTTCTGTATTATATTATTCATAAAACGAGACTTTGTAAGCTGTCCAGCCTAGTCCAGCTTTATATTGTAAGGTCTTCGATATGTTGTGTCCATTGTAGTCTTGGTTTGACTCGTGTTTTATTTTCCAGAACCTTTCCTTTCATGATTAATATATCTAAATCACTGCGTCTGTTATTTTTATTCTTTTTCTTCAGCGTTCATTCTCAAACTCCTGCTGGATTTCTCTTGTAGCAGGAACATGATCAAAAAAAGGTTTCCAGCAGGATATAGTCCAGAGAATGGAAATGCGTTGTGCCGCAGTTTTATTTGTGCTAATGGCCCGACACATCCATCTTCGGCGGAGTATGTTGTTCAATATCTTTCCATTTTTCGAAAGAATAGGATCTTATTTCGTTCCCCAACTCGTGCCTAGTTCACGCATGGCCGCACAGAATCACCGGACCAGGGCAACGATTTTGAATAGTCGCCTGAACTACGTGCAGCTACTAAGCAAGGGCGCAGCTTCTCATTCAGCACACACAACTGCTGGTGGAGAAGCAAGGAGACGTCCTCACAGTATACACAACTGCTGGTGGAGAAGACGGGATAGCGTATTATCAACCACGGATTCCACGACGGGAGTTGGAGAGACCCCATATTGAGTTGACAGCGCATCAAGGACGGTAACTAATAAGTTACCAGAACAGGCCCAGAAAGCAATGGCAAATCTATTGAGAAATATGTCATGAAACTCACGCTGCACACACGACAACCAGATACAAGAATCAGACCCAACATTAATATGGTCACGGAATAGACTGCAGAACAGATACGTCAAGAATGTCCTGATTATGAGATGATGTAATAAAAAACATACATACTTGACCATAGAAATAAGACTAGTTGTAAGTAAATATTGAACATAATATAAAAATGGCCAAATAGCAGCAGGGCCGTAGATACTTTTCCCTTAAGGGTAAAGGGTTTACCAAAAATGGTCACTTGCTTTTTCGTGTGTCAATTCTCCCTTTTGATGGACAATTTGATAACCTTTTTTTTGGAAAGAATCACTAGGCGGAGGGGGATTGGCTTTTGGTCCACCCTTTGGCTAAGTTCTTAATACTAAATGTGATGTTGTATTTGTTATAATGAGTGGGGGGGATGTTGAACACACATTATCTACGGGTTTGAGTAGCAGTTTTATGTCCTACAATACACAGGATTGATCATAAGGTAATGTGTTTTTCCGTCCCGTTTTTTCTTGATAAAGATCTTTGTCTGAAACGTCGATGATGTATATTGTTCAACGTAAAACTGTTATTTAACCATATATGTATATATCCAATATTTACTTTAATAATGATATACAATTGCAGATATACACATTTTTAATTAAGCGAACTAAAAAAGAAGAAAATGTAATCACGGAGTATTTATCTAATTCGTTTGTGAAAGAGATTAAGGACATAACACGTACAAATATTCTCTCTTTTGATTGGTTGCTTACCTCGTCTTCTTTAACTCTACAGTTTTTTTTCTGTGACATTTGTGTTTTATTGAGTTTTAATATCTGAAATGGCTTCACGCGCTGTTTGATGAATTGATTTGATTATCATTTGCCACAACTCATCATCAATACCAATATTTTTTATTTCTGCAATTATACAGCATCTGTAGTTGACCAAATACAGGGTGTGTAAAATGTTGCTGTGCACTCATTACTTATAACCCTATTTCACATACATTTTGGGTATTTACTGTGTGCATGTGTGACGTCATTAATGCTACATAATTATGAAAAGAATACTACTGCTCTTGTCAATCGTTTATTGGGTAAAGTAGCACAATTTCTACACGATATACTCATATTTGAACTTGTACATCATGAAATTTCTACATGATATACTCATATTTGAACTTGTACATCAAGAAATTTCTACACGATATACTCATATTTGAACTTGTACATCAAGAAATTTCTACACGATATACTCATATTTGAACTTTTGCATCAAGAAATTTCTGAATGAAATTTCTGATTACGTGATCCGTATATTTGCCTCCAATTAATAAGCATTTGTTCAACTACATATATCCTTTGCTCTGCGGTTTGCAGCGTTATTGGTCTGAGAAAAGAAAAAAAGTTACTCAGCAGCAAACAGTAATCTGCTGATTCAAGTTGCCATTGAAATCTCGAGAGAGAGAGAGAGAAAGAGAGAGAGACACACACACACAGACACACAAGTACGCATACACGCACGCACAGTATGAGTGATTGAGTTATTAAGTGTCGTTTTGTAGATACATGTTTGCTCAATTTCTGGGTCTTTTGAGGTTATGGCTCAGAAATGTCTAGAAATAACCGGAAGCAGCGGCAATATGATTTTGGTACTTTGGGAACTGGTGGAGCATCGTCGTGCGGTACCGAAGTATTGCAGAGGAAATGCTTGGATATTGAAGAATCCATTTTTTTTTCTTCTGTGATATCCCTTTCCCAATTGGAAGCATCAAGCAAAAGTAACAATTGGTGGTATGATCAGTGGGCTCGTTCCAAATCATTGGAACTGCAAATCTTTTTCTTCTTCTGCGTTCGTTCTCAAATTCCTGCAGATTAGTAGGATTTAGACCAGAGAACGGAGTGCGTTGTGTCATGGTTTATAGCATTGCTGCGATATATGCGCATTTCGGTCTGTCACATCCGACTTCAGCATGGCTTTGGGTCACTGATCCTATATGGGATGGGACAGACAGCTCCATCCTGTATATAACAGAAATTAATCGCACTATTGACATATGTCCTGGACATTTCCAACAGAGTCACGTTTGAGAAGGAAAAAATGCAATACTAGTAACGAAATTTAATCAGAGATAAGATATTTATACACAAAAGTGATGTAATACCAGGTAGGATTGCATTATATGCTTCTAGTTACATTTTTATTGGTCAGAATGAATAATTTAGAATGAATAATATACGAAACTATTGCTTTATATATATATATATATATATATATATATATATATATATATATATATATATATATATATATATATATATATATATATATATATATATATATATATATAGTCTGTAGTTAAAAAAAACCCAAAAGTTGTATATATCTCGTTTTCAGCATCCCCATATTAATTGAGATCAACTTTTCTCATGATTGATACAATGTTGATGCTAAATAGTGTAGTCTGTAAACCATGATAAAATGAATTCCGTTCTCCGGACTTTCTAATATCTACAGAAGTTTGAGAATGAACTCCGAATATGTAGAGTGCACAGCGACTTTATAAACACCCTGTACATATGCGACTTTTTCAATAGAGAAAAATTTGTGGAAACTGATAGACACAAATGATATAACTCATATCATAAAGAAGAATGGGGGTGCTCCTGGTAGATAGAAATGATAGAACTCATATCATGAAGAAGAATGAGAGTGCTCCTGTTAGATGCAAATGAAAGAACTCATATCTACAATTCTTTAATATTCTATTTTTTCCACTAACTTTTCTCCTCAGGTGATTACTGATTGATTATTGATTATCTGAACCCCGACGGCTGTACACTTTGGGCATTATCATAGAAGTTCGGTCTCTTTATGCAGATGGGGATAGAGTGTGCTGTTAGTTCCCGTGGCACGGTAATTTTATTTTTATGTTTTAAATAAAAAAAACCTTATATAAATCATTCAAGTGTTGCTGGATCTAAAAGAGGAGCATAGAATATCACGACTGTCGGCTGTCATGCAAGTCATAAGAGGCAACTAGTAGGGCTAAGGGTATTTGGCTGTCTAAGCTCTTTGGTCAAAGTGACCCAAAAAGCTATTCTGAAGTCGGGCGTGTCAGAACGAAAGACGATACTGCAGCAGGCAAGCTGTAAACCACTACACACTGCATTCTGTTCTCCGGACTATATCCTGTTAACTGGTTGGAGTTTGAGAACGAGCACAGAGGAAGAGGAATAAGAGGAGGGAATATATACCCTGAGATGTTGAAAGAGTGAGATAGAAAGAAAACGATGGCCAGAGACAGGGCCATAGATACATTCTTCATATAAAGGGGAAGGGTGGGGTTACCAAAGAAAAAAAACAGTTGTACGTTTTCGTAAGTCAGGTTTACCTTTTGAGGAAAAAACCCCATTAAAGGTGGGTTGGGGTGGGGGTTCGCCAGCTATTTGTAAAAAGATTCTACTACTAAATGTCACGCTCCTATTTACTTAGGGGTTGGGGTGTTAAACACCCCTAACTCCTTTTATCTATGGACATGGTCAGATATCACTTTCTCACATAATACACGTTCAAAGCATATGTCGTTGAAATCGGTCGTTGGTCTTAGTGAATTTTTCCGTCAAGGAAACCTCTGTCGCGTGTTCCTATCTGTGGTCGTCTAATCAGTTTTCTGGTCTCTCATTATCGTTGAAGTCAATGACAAATTGTCCAAGGGGGATCGCACCCGAGGTTAGCATTTAAATAGATATGACTGATGGAAAATGAGTTTTTGGTGGTTGGGGTACATGGGGAGTTGGTAGTTAAAGTGAGTAATAACTTGGCCACTACTGTAACCGGGAGTTCCAGGTTGAAGGGGAGTAGTTTTGAAGTAAGGGCATGTTCAATTTTTCTTGCAGATTTGATCCATTTCATCAGGGCTATTCAATTGATAGCCCGCGGGCCATATCCGACCCGCCTAGTAAGTGGCCCGCGGATCATTGCTAAAACAGTGAAATAAAGTTATAAAAAAACTAAATTTATAAAATTATTCAATGTGTTTTTATAAATTTGGCCTGTGATGAACCCCATTTTCTACATTTTGGCCCCCGAGTAAATATAGTTCAATAGCCCTGCATTACACCAATTTTAGTTGGGAGTGCGTGCCCGTGCACAAATGTGTGTGTGTGCTTGTTCGCGTGTGCGCGCGCTTGTGTGCGTGTGCATGTGTTTGCATGTGTGTGTGCGAGAGTGTGTGTGTGTGTGCGTGTGTGTATGAAGGAACTAATTGTTTAAAAGTTTGAGCATGGAACAACTAAGACATGTACGAGATATCATGCTTGGAGCATGGAGCATGGAACAACTAAGACATGTACGAGATATCATGCTTGGAACATGGAGCATGGAGCAACTAAAACATGTACGAGATATCATGATTGGAATATGGAGCATGGAACAACTAAGACATGTACGAGATATCATGCTTGGAACATGGAACAACTAAGACATGTACGAGATATCATGCTTGGAACATGGAACAACTAAGACATGTACGAGATATCATGCTTATATGTGGATGAATTTTCAAGCAAGTGAATGTTGTAAATGTCTGTGTTTGAATATATAATACTATATAATGAGCAAAAAACACTACCCACCCACTCACTCACTCACTCACTCACTCACTCACTCACTCACTCACTCACTCACTCACTCACTCACTCACTCACTCACTCACTCACTCACTCACTCACTCACTCACTCACTCACTCGGATTGTTAAAAATGGCTTGAAATGGCCAACACTTGTACTATATTTTTCTCACCTTTGTTCTAAACACGAAGATTCCAGGAAAATAAATATTGAGAACATAAAGAAATTGCAATATATCTTAGCTTCCACATTTAGCACGTTAATAAGGACAATGCACGTATGTGGGCGCCTTGAATGCAGGTACAGTTGTATGCAATTTTCTAGCTGCAAAAAATGTCCCGAAAAAACATTGAGCAATAAAATGATCTCTACGGAAATTGTGATTGGTTGCGAACGGACGACCGGTTTAGTGTACCAGGTTTTTTTAAATATGCTGGTCAAAATGAAATTGTACTGTAAATTCTTTTCGCCTTAATAACTTAGTTATTTTAGTTTATTTTCATTTTACAGATGTCTGCAACACTGACAATGTACGACTCATTGTTCCTAGTTGCGAACTCAGACCGTCTGGCTAATCAAGACCTACCGTCAAGTATTGACCGAAATTTGATAAAACGCCTGCATTGATTGAAATTTATCTAACATCTATTTGGATATTATTAAATTTGTTCTATCCCGGGAGCGACAAAGAAATGGATGTCTTGCCCTGGAAGATAAATGTTTCTCTCCCTTTTCAACAACATACGTCTGGTTGATGGGTTCTAGTGATATTTCAGGATTATTTCCCCTTAGTACGTTATCTGTGGTATGTTTGTCTTATCGTTAATAAGTAGAACAACATATGAGTATAATCTTAGAGGTCGTGGTGAATGGATTACCAGAACCGCGACCACTACTGAATTATGATGGTTAAAAGCTCTGGTATAACCAAACTGGACTAGCGTTTCGGTTGAAAGTCGCGTACCTCACCAAAAACCAAAAGTGGTAGATTTTAAGCAAAACTTAACAAGACTGTTGCCCTAGAGTATACTGTTTCAATAAGAGAGAAAAAACACCGTTCACATAGAAATATGGCAACATACTAAACGATGATGAATTCGGAGTTTACTGACTTGATTACTTGAACTTCGACATGCAATATTATTTATAAGCAGGCCTCCTGGTATAATCAAACTGAGTTCTCGTCAGCGGGTGAAAGTGTCTTTTCAATCATTTTTTTTCATACTTATCACACAGACTGTACTCCCCATGTGAAAGTGTCTTTTCAATAATTTTTTTAATACTTATCACACAGCAGACTGTACTCCCCATGTGAAAGTGTCTTTTCAATCATTGTTTTCATACTTATCACAACGACTACTCCTCATGTGAAAGTGTCTTTTCAATCATTTTTTTCATACTTATCACAACGACTACTCCCCATGTGAAAGTATCTTTTCAATCATTTTTTTTCATACTTATCACACAGACTGTACTCCCCATGTGAAAGTGTCTTTTCGATCATTTTTTTCATACTTATCACACAGACTGTACACCCCATGTGAAAGTGTCTTTTCAATCATGTATGACATACTTATCAGACAGACTGTACTCCCCCACACGTCAATATAACATTCAGAACTGAAATCCCCTTCAGAACAATAACACATTCAGAACTGTAATCCCTACACAACAATGCAATAGTCAGAACTGTAATCCCTACACAACAATGAAATAATCAGAACTGTAATCCCCTACACAACAATGAAATAATCAGAACTGTAATCCCCTATACAACAATGCAATAATCAGAACTGTAATCGTCAACATACACATCAATCAGAAAATACGCAGTGATTTAATTTTAAAGTTCACACTAAAAACAACTGAATCCACACTTCAACAGAATCACACTTTTCATGATAAAAACACTGCAATAGAAATTCAGTGTGTGTGTGTATATATGTGTGTGTTTGTGCGCGCGTGTGTATGTGTGTGTATGTGTGCTTGTAAAAGTAAAGACAACGTATTTTCTGTTTCATATATTAATAATCACTGTTTTGTGTTATATATATATCAAGGCTAGCGGTGATTTGGAAAAGCAACATCAGTGTTGGAGTGAAAGTCAAACTGTATAAGTCGCTGGTGCTTTCTGTTGTGCTGTATGGCTGTGAGAGTTGGACACTCACTGCGGACATGGAGAGAAGATTACAGGCGTTTGAATACAAATGCTACCGACGAATTCTACGAATTTCCAATAGGGAACATAAGACCAATGTGTACGTAAGAAATAAAATAGAAATGTATGCAGGTGTATAAGAACCAATGCTTTCAATAGTGAAACGACAAAAACTAGCATGTTTGGACATGTATGTAGACATGATTCCTTGTCAAAAACAATACTGCAGGGAACTGCCGAAGGGGGGAAGAAGCAGAGGAAGGTAAATAAAGGCATGGACAGACAACATCAAGGAATGGATAGGACAAGATATTTCTACACTCATCGCATCGCTGATAGAATTCGTTGGAGGACTCTGTGTGCTGAAGCATCCCTACGACCCTGAAGGGTTACGTGTTTTTTGATTGATTGATTACATATATCACCACATCGCGCCTGTTTCTTACAGTAATCATCAAATATTACATATACATCACCACATCGCGTCTGTTCGTATATTAATGATAACATATTACATATCGCAACATCGCAACTGTTCCTTATATTAATCATCACAGTTTTATATTACATAATATCACTACATCGAGTCTCTTTCTTATATTAATCAACATATATGAAATAAATCACCACATGAAGTCTCTTTCTTATATTAATCATCATATATTAAATAAATCACCACATGAAGTCTCTTTCTTATATTAATCAACATATATTAAATAAATCACCACATGAAGTCTCTTTCTTATATTAATCAACATATATTAAATAAATTACCACATGAAGTCTCTTTCTTATATTAATCATCATATATTAAATAAATCACCACATGAAGTCTCTTTCTTACATTAATCATCATATATTAAATAAATCCCCACATGAAGTCTCTTTCTTATATTAATCATCACATATTACATATATCACAACGTGGCGTGTATTTAACAACCGAAATCGCTGCTTCTACATTACCTTCTTATGCTCCTGCATATTAGTGAGGTGTAGTCAAGGGAGTTATATGCATTGTGTCATCCTTATATAGCTTAACTGTGATGTCTGCCTGTCAGCTTGAGACATTCTACTTCAGCATAGTTTATCAGTCACTATCACCATTTATGAGATGGGACAGCGAGCACCAACGTCTTGCCTGTTAAAGAGTTGCTGGTTTCTATCTCTGGGATTTTCCTGTTTCTATCTCTGGGAATTACCTATTTCTATTTCTGGGAATTGCCTGTTTCTATCTCTGGGAATTATTTGTTTCTTTCTCTTGAATTCTGTTTCTATCTCTGGGAATTACTTGTTTCTATCTCTGTGAATTGACCGTTTCTATCTCTGGGAATTATTTGTTTCTTTCTCTTGAATTGTCTGTTTCTATCTCTGGGAATTCCTTGTTTCTATCTCTGTGATTTGACCGTTTCTATCTCTGGGAATTATTTGTTTCTTTCTCTTGAATTGTCTGTTTCTATCTCTGGGAATTCCTTGTTTCTATCTCTGTGATTTGACCGTTTCTATCTCTGGGAATTATTTGTTTCTTTCTCTTGAATTGTCTGTTTCTATCTCTGGGAATTACTTGTTTCTATCTCTGTGATTTGACCGTTTCTATCTCTGGGAATTACCTGTTTCTATCTCTGGAAATTTGGGTCAAAGGGCATGAGCCTTTGGACCGCTGAATCAGCAACCAACCAACCAACCATCTCTGGGAATTGACTGTTTCTATATCTGGGAATTGCAAGCAATGATGTTCTTCTGTCCTATGTACAGCGGGGAGTAGATGTTTCTAGGGAATTTCTTCATAGCTGTATACTCAAAAGACTTTGCGTTCTTTGAAAGACTTCACGATTTATGGACCTAATGCCACTTTGAAACTTCCTACTCCAACTCATGTACTCATACTCTTCTTCTTCTTCTGCGATCAGTTTCCTATGCTCATAAGTCTATACAGGAAGGTGGGCCGCCTCCATGAATTCTGAAGTCTGGGAACCCTTTTGACATGGGCATTGTTCAGTTTGGGCAGCCTTAATTTTGTGGAGATGTGCTTGTAGTCTGCAGTGTCCTGTGCGAAGTCTAAAAATTGTGGTTTGTTGTGACCTGTTTAGCTTTAGAATAGGGTCCTGTGGAAAGTTACTGCCAGTTTTCTGACTCCATGTATGTTTGTATTTTCCTTTGATGAGGGTTTTTGCTTCAGTCAGTGATATTCTGTGCTGGAATTGTTCCTTTGTACTCATACTCAAAGTGGAAGTAGTTATTCCTTTCTAAAATATGTGATGATGGCAACTCGGGAAATGAGATCAACTTAAGACCCGAGAATGCAATGGCTGCTATAGAATGCAAGGTTGAATATAATTTGTAAAAGTAAGATCAGTATTACAATAAAGATCAATCTATTCAGATCGCTAGTGTTATGCATACTTGTATACGGAAAGTGAAAGTTCGACACTCAATGCAGAAACGGAAAGAAAGATTCATGTTTTTAAAATATAAGTACTACATATGTTTGTTTAAAGAATAGTTATATACAACACAAGACAAATATAGTAGTCCGGTAGTAAATAAACAAACTTGCAGATTATCAAGAACCACGTTTGGCAGAGTTGTCTGGAGACGGCTTTATACCTTGCTGCGTCAGGGATAGAAGAGTTGTCTGGAGACGGCTTTATACCTTGCTGCGTCAGTGGTAGAAGAGTTCTCTGGAGACGGCTTTATGCCTTGCTGCGTCAGTGGTAGAAGAGTTCTCTGGAGACGGCTTTATGCCTTGCTGCGTCAGTGGTAGAAGAGTTCTCTGGAGACGGCTTTATACCTTGCTGCGTCAGTGGTAGAAGAGTTCTCTGGAGACGGCTTTATACCTTGCTGCGTCAGTGGTAGAAGAGTTCTCTGGAGACAGCTTTATGCCTTGCAGCGTCAGTGGTAGAAGAGTTCTCTGGAGACGGCTTTATACCTTGCTGCGTCAGTGGTAGAAGAGTTCTCTTGAGACGGCTTTATGCCTTGCTGCGTCAGTGGTAGAAGAGTTCTCTTGAGACGGCTTTATGCCTTGCAGCGTCAGTGGTAGAAGAGTTCTCTGGAGACGGCTTTATGCCTTGCAGCGTCAGTGGTAGAAGAGTTCTCTTGAGACGGCTTTATGCCTTGCAGCGTCAGTGGTAGAAGAGTTCTCTGGAGACAGCTTTATGCCTTGCAGCGTCAGTGGTAGAATAGTTCTCTGGAGACAGCTTTATGCCTTGCAGCGTCAGTGGTAGAATAGTTCTCTGGAGACAGCTTTATGCCTTGCATCGTCAGGGATAGTAGAGTTCTCTGGAGACGGCCTTTGTATGTGCTTCATATATGTTTGTTTCTGTTAACTCTTTATTTTTTGTAATACAGCTTCTGCAAAGTCTACCCTGGCTTTGTATCTATCATGTATCATTAATGCTTTTTGACGGGCACTATCTGATAGTAGTCTGGAAGCATGTGAACACCATTTAATATGTTGTCTTCTGATGTAATCCAGGATTGGTATTGTGTTTGTTAGTCTTCTGATGTTTTATTTTCTTATTGTGTCTTTTATTATTACTCTGAGAATTCCACGTAGACAAGTCATTTCTATTGTAAAAACTAGGTAAAGGTAGGCCTCATGGCATCTGCCGTCGGGGATGAAGATAACTCTTCATGTACTAAGCCGCAGCAACTATTAGGTGGGGTGGCCAGTTTCCTTCCTTGCTGTTTTTTTTTTTACTTTCATTAACTCATGCGTCAGGTACTCATTTACAGCTGAGTCGACTGGAGGAGTGGTCGTGTCAAGTGAGAAATCACAACCCGGACATTTTTTTATTTTTAAAATTCTTTTAATGTCCGGACGTGGTTTCGAACCTGACACGCTGTAACCAGATGGATAGCAAGCAAGCTCACTATCCACTAGGCTACCGCGCTCCTCATTTCTATTGTAACAAATTTTATTGTGGTTTATGTTGTTAGTATCCACGTTTGACATTGTTAGCATGGCTATGTCAATTCCCAGAGACAGAAACAAGCAATTCTCAGTGATAGAAACAAGAAATTCTCAGTGATAGAAACAAGCAATTCTCAGTGATAGAAACAAACAATTCTCAGTGATAGAAACAAGAAATTCTCAGTGATAGAAACAAGCAATTCTCAGTGATAGAAACAAGAAATTCTCAGTGATCGAAACAAGCAATTCTCAGTGATAGAAACAAGCAATTCTCAGTGATAGAAACAAGCAATTCTCAGTGATAGAAACAAGCAATTCTCAGTTATAGATAGAAGCAATTCTCAGTGATAGAAACAAGAAATTCTCAGTGATAGAAACAAGCAATTCTCAGTGATAGAAACAAACAATTCTCAGTGATAGAAACAAGAAATTCTTAGTGATAGAAACAAGCAATTCCCAGTGAAATAAAAAAAACAATTTTCAGATATAGAAATAAGCAGTTCTCAGTGATAGAACAATGACCGTTCAGAAGCCTGAAGTGTTAGGAAAAATTAGTAGATATCACATCACATCTGTAAATTATGATACAACGCATTCCATTCTTCGGACAACATCCTGTAAGAAAATAAGAATTTGAAACACGTTTGTAGATTATTAAATTAAATGTGATGAGAATGAAAATAGATGCTTGCTGATCCAGCGGTTCATGGGCTCATGCCCTGTGACCAAAATCAAAATAGATAAATACTGACTAAATTTCTGTCTCTATATCAGTGGAGTACTGGTCCAATTTCTGCCTCAAGAAAATGTGCCTATAAGAAATAACAACTCAGTAGGCACAGATGATAGTCCTTGCTCTCAAGCGCGTGGTGTGAGACTCAAACTTGTGCGAGGGGTTCACAATGTCTGTGAACGACGCCTCAGGTAGGAGGACGAACGAGCCAGGGTTCAACTCTTGTGGCGAGTTTTTCCTCATACGGAACCAGGCTCGCGGATGAGAAAAGGTTCAGTACCCGATGGACACAGGCAGAGTTCGTCCAATTGCACGAGATGGGTTTATAGACGGTGGAGCATCTCGTGCCAGATAGACGCGCTCGACAAGCGTCGTGGCAAAGAGGCACTACAGACCAGCGTGCCCGTCGACAGATACACAGGCTGTCACGGACTAGGGACCAAACCCGAAATAAAGGAATGACGAAAACGGATGTGCTGGACCTCGGACGTCCTGACCACAAGTGGCCAACCGGGGTGCAAATAATCACAGTTCTACTGTGGAACGTGCAGCACAACGTACTTCACACTCCCTGGCGGAAATCACACGAAATTCGTTGTGGTTATTTGAGAGCGAACGCTGAAGAAGAAGAAGAAGAAGAAGAAGAAGGGAAGCCCACTTCCTGAATTAAAGGCATGACGAAAACGGATATGCTGGGCCTCAGATGACCGGGCGACGAAGTGAGCCAAACGAGGTGCAAATATCACAGTTCTACTGTGGAACTTGCAGTATAACGAACTTCATGCTCCTCGGCGGAAATCACACGATTTTTCGTGGTGGTTAAAGTGAACGCAGAAGAACTACAACCACAAATGCTAGTTTGATAGTTCTACATCCTAAATAGGAAATGCCACCTAATTTTGTAAAGAACAATAGCTCTTAGAATCATTTTTTAAAATTAAATAAACATTCTTTAAGGTGAGAAAACCTATCTTCAATGGCGGACTTTATATCAGAGAGTGTGACAAAACAAACATAATATAGGGTGTAGTTAATCCAGCTACTATTAGTTACAGATAAACATTCCAAGCGACGCAATACAATCCATACATTAAAAACAACAAATTCCGTAGTTATATCCCTTACATCATCTTTAGAAAAATGGTCACTTTCGCATATCTCCCGGTATCCAATGTAACAGTGTTTATACAAGCTGGGATATTGCATTACAATCGTTGAACACACCGGTTTTTTAAGTCGATAGACAGCATTCACAATAAAAATATACCTATATGTTCTAATTCTTTTATATAATCATATAATAATAATAATAATAATAATAATAATAATAATAATAATAATAATAATAATAATGTTAATAATAATAATAATAATAATAATAATAGTAATAACTATTATTTCAGTATCCTTCTCGCCCACGTGTTGCTGGGGCAAAAAAAGAACAAGTACTTCTTCTTCTTCTGCGTTCGTTTTCAAACTCCTGCATATTAGCAGGATGTAGTCCGGAGAACGGAATGAGCTGTGTCATGGTTTACAGCATTGCTGCGATATCTCCGCCTTTCTTACTGAAACATCCAACTTCAGCATGGCTTTGTGGCACTGACCCTATATGGGATGAGACAGCCAACTCCATCCCATAACCTCATTAGTCAATTAGTCCCCTTTTACGACATGAGTGGAAAGTAAACAGTGTTGCTATTCTTTTCTCCCCTTTCAGGCCCCGGCAACACACGGGCGGTAAACAAGTACTAGCAACAATGATTTCTCTTGCATGTTGTAAATAGCAACCAATCAGTAAACAAGTACTAGCAAACCAATCAGTACGGCCAATGTAACATGCACATAAATGTAGATGCATGGCGAGAGACAAATAGATTTCATACTGAGTACAATGAAACAATGAAAAAGCAGAACAGCGCTAGAGTGCAGCGCGAACTGCAAAAAGAAAGTGAAAAGTTCCTAGGAAAGGGGAACCACAATCTCCGTTAGCTCGAGACGAGTTTCTAGTTACATGTGCTCTTTACAGGCAGAGACCCAGACCCATTCATTTGCGTTCGGAAAAGCAAGAAGACCTAACCCAACTCTAATGTCGAGCCTCCTAAACCGGAAATATGCTCGCGAAGAGAAAGGGTTCCGTACCCGATGGGCTTAGGCAAGAAAGGGACAACGATGGCAGTCCTGGCCCAACTCTAATGTCAAGTTTTCCAATACCGGAAATACACTTGCAGAGAGAAATGGTTCAGTACCTGATGGACTCCGTCGCTATTGGGACAAGGTCGCTCAGCTCGAGAACGCGTTGATCTCAAACGCGTGGTGTGAGACTCGAACTTGGACAAGGGGTACACGATGTCGATGAATGACACCTCGGCTAAGAGGGCGAAAGAGCCAGGGTCCAACACTTCTGTTGAGTTCTTCCCCTTAAGGAACCAGGCTCACGGATGAGAAACGGTTCAGTACCCGATGGGCACAGGCACAGTACGTCCAATTACAGGAGGCAAGTTCATAGACAGTGGAACAACTCGTGCGAGTCAAACGAGAGCAAAAATTGCCTGGGCGAAGAGTCACCACATACACGCGTGCCTGGAGACAGATATGGAGGCTTTCACAGGCTAGGGTAGCCCACCCGAATTGTCAAGGCATGCCGAATTCGGATGTGCTAGGCCTACAAGGCTCATAACGGTGGCACAACGTAATCACGCTCCCGGCGGAAATCGCACGGATATCCGTGCTGGTTACAATGGAGCGAACGCAAAATAAACAAACAAACAAACAATAAACAAACAATAGTAAATATGGTCTTCAAGCGCGATCGTCAATCTGTTCAACGTCACTATAATGAACCAACATCCAACGAGGTTGCAATGGTTTTCGTCAACGAAGATGGAGAACCAACTTTTAACTGCGACTTTTGCATTTACCCATTGATCCAGAAAATTAAAAAAAAAGCAGTTCATTAATATCAGCATACTTAGCTCGAATATGGATCCAATGTCATACTCGCTTCTGTTTCCATGTGGTGAGCCGGGTTGGCAAGCACATTGGCAATGTGAGGTATTACAGGGTAAGCAGCCAAATAAATTTCGTCCCGATGGGTCTCGGCGGGATCCGAACGAATCTAGTGTCTATATAACGTTATGTTTGATCACATGTAAATATAATAATGTCTAAATAAAGTTGTGGTTGACCTCATGTAAATATAATAATGTCTATATAAAATGTAATGGCGTACGCTAAAAATGGCGTAGAAAATTAATGCGTTTTCTGTGTGTGCTATTTGATAGACGGATTTCTTCCCGAAAGCAATGGCAAACTACAAGAGTAGTGGGCCTAGCAACTCTATTAGGGATATTCTGAACACACGTGAATTTATCACCAACTTACAAATAGCCAAACTAAAGAGACATAACAGCATGGAAAGAATAATAGCTGAAGGCAGAGTTAACGGCAACAGGGAAAGAGGGCATTGACGATGAAGGTGCAGTGATATTTCAGATTGATTAAACGTTTCTAGCTGCGGCAGGTCAACTCGCCAAGACTCGCAAAGCTCCCAGTGAATCTATAAGGAAGACCCACGTTCTGGAACGAACACGTCTCATGATGATTATATAACGTGTTTTATATTACCGGACAAGAATATGATTTCTGATTGAAAACGGATCACACAGTATGAGAGTTTCTCAGATGTGAATTAGCTGTGTTCAGACATGTGAATCATCAACAATAACTGTTTCCTAATTGACAGTATGGCATACACATTGACATGTGTAGAGTACAGAACCAGCTGTGTTCAGTGAATGTTACTTGATATATTGACTTATATGACAATGTTGATATGTAAATCCATAGCCTGTGTGTAACTGGAACACCTGAATAAAATGCTAACGTTAGCAAAATCTAAGATTAATTTTGTGCTCCTCAGGAATAATTAGAACTATATGAGATAGTCATATTGTATTTTTTTGTTGTACGCAAACAAAAAATATATAAAATAAAAACAAAAAACAAAACCCATGAATTATGTGACATTGCAGCCAGCCGAATACATTGTGTCGGGCCATTGGCGCAAATAAAACAGTGACACAACGCATATTCATTCGCTGGATTATATCTAATTGGAAATCTTGTAGGACAATTGTCCTGTTACAAGAGAAATCCAGCAGAAATTTTAGAATGAATACTGAAGGAGAAGAAGAAGTGACCTTGCAGCAAATATTGTCATCATCATCATCATCATCATCATCAAAACAATAACTGTCTTAGGGGTGGCACATTCTGGAAACATCAACACAAACCGCATGTTCCAAGTCGTCTATTACATAATTCTCTGGACAAAAATTAAATAGGTGATTCACGTTATTGTTGTGTTGAATATTCATTGTGACATTTCTGTTGGCGAAGAGGTTTTCCTGGTGGTGCCCATCTCCTCTCCAAGTATCCTTGTTACGGCTTACATGAAAATATTAGTTCTAGTCTAATGTTTTCGCAAATATAGGAAAATTCTAATAGAAACTCATATATATATATATAAAAAACAGCAGTAGATATGACATTAAATAGTAGATAGGAGAATAGATATGACATTAGATAGGGCAATAGATATGACATTATATTGTAGATAGGGCAGTAGATATGACATTATATTGTAGATAGGGCAATAGATATGACATTATATTGTAGATAGGGCAGTAGATATGACATCAGATAGTAGATAGGAGAATAGATATACAATTAGATAGTATATATGGGAGTAGATATGACATTAGATTGTAGATAGGAGAATATATATACCATTAGATAGTAGATAGGGGAGTAGATATGACAGTAGATTGTAGATAGGACAGTAAGTATGACATTAGATTGTAGATAGGGCCGTAGATATGACATTAGTAAGGAAACAAAAGGAGGATGGGGGAATTGTACCTTGAGAACAGCTAATCATCTCATTTTGCTTGGATGATGACGTCCATTATGTGGAAAACTATTTTAAGGACAACCCTTCTTTTTTACTTTTTTAAAATTACAATCTGTTATGATCTCTTATTCCTCTTTACCACGAGGAAGGGGTTTGAATCCCCACAACTACATATCTATGGGTTATATATGCATGCTACATTATACCTCTAGTAGATGAAATGACTTTATAGAGAAGCTTTTCTTCCAGTGAAAATACCTCCAACTTTCATATTTCATCATCATCGTTAAGTGCCGTCTCCGCAAATAAGAATACAACAGACTGTCATACAGTTGACGCACAGAGGTAGGCTGCAACAGACCTCCGACATCCCATGTCTCTAGTCTTGGTGGGGCATTTTCTGCTAGACTTATGTGTCCATCTCATCCTGTTTATCTCACCTGTCCATCAATTCATCTCAGTTTTCCTTAATCTGGAAATTTTCCACAACCAAGTTAAACCTGTTGTTTGTATTTCTATAAATATGGCGAATATTTCACGAGGACATCCGATCCTCTAATTCTTTTTAGTTCGCATTTACGACATGCCTGGATAGAAAATATAGGTCCTAATTCTTTGAACCCTGTAGTAAAAGTCCAGTTTCTCGTCGCCACATGAGCAAATTTTATTAAGGGATCCTTAGATGGCACGCTTTTACTTGAAGAACTGCTTTGACGGGAGTTGGTACAGTTGTTTACATCCAGTAATCGTTAGTGTTGCAACCGGGCCCGGTATTCTAGTTTGTTCTGCAAAAAATATGACCACTGTCTTTTCCCCCAGACATATCGTAGGAGGAGACTAAGGAAAAGCACAGGAAAGGCTGACAACCTATCACATGTGAAAAAAAATCATTATTATTTCATGTGTTGTCTCGATATCTCACATTTTTCTTACTACTTATGGTTTCATGGATGGCGAAGGAATTCAGGACAGCGCATATTGCAGATTTGTATTTTTTTTGTGGCGGAGAATGCTAGGCGTAAAACCATCCCAGATGGGTTAACAGATCTGTCAGATGAACGATTAACTAGTTTGCCAAAGGTTTGCATGCTACGCTCCTGGCAGGAGAGGATGATCATTGGATACTGTTGCACTGGAATGCCGCTCTCTTCGGTGAATAAATATACATTCGTACTCCCCCACCACTTTGAAACTCAGCCATGCCTTTGAGTCAACAAACGTTACACTAGATAGATGTCACATAGGTTACTCACTGAAGGCATATGTGCTGTTATCAGACGGTGTATAGACTTTTATCAGACGGTGTATAGACTTTTATCAGACGGTGTATAGACTTTTATCAGACGGTGTATAGACTTTTATCAGACGGTGTATAGACTTTTATCTGACGGTGTATAGACTTTTATCAGACGGTGTATAGACCTTGAAGAGAGATCTGAACAGAGCTGATGGACCACATCATCATCATATCACCAGTAATTTCGGACCCTACCTGGTTTAAAGTGGTTGGGATCCCCTCCCCCATTTGATAATATAACGGTCACGGTTGATGGAGAGTATCTGAAATCTAGATAAAATACAGTGCAATAAGTCTAGCATAAAAATATTGTTATATTAATAAAAAGGTCTACAGAACCGTGAAAAGTCATCCACTCTGTCCGCTTCAGGGCGAGAATCATACTGGTCAAAATGTTTGGACCTTATAGTTGGGTATTCTAATAGCAGATACCTCCCTCTGAACAACGAGGCAAGATTCGACATAATCATTGCTGCGATGAGTCCTGATGAAGATATTGCTCTGTCTGCTGGCATGGAATAAATTGTCAATACCCTCTGCCTCTAGTCAACAAATGTTAAATATTTTCAGACTTCCTCCCCTCAACTGTTGACATAATTCATGAACAATCCCTGTCTAACACATTATCTCTATTCGCATGCTCCACATTATTTCTATGCTCCACATTATTTCTATGCTCCACATGATTTCTATGCTCCACATTATTCACATGCTCCACATTATTCACATGCTCCACATTATTCGCATGCTCCACATTATTCACATGCTCCACATTATTTCTATGCTCCACATTATTTCTATGCTCCCTATGCTCCACATTATTTCTATGCTCCACATGATTTCTATGCTCCACATTATTTCTATGCTCCCTATGCTCCACATTATCTCTATGCTCCACATTATTTATATGCTCTCTATGCTCCACATTATTTCTATGCTCCACATTATTTCTATGCTCCACATTATTTCTATGCTCCACATTATTTCTATGCTCCACATTATTTCTATGCTCCCTGTGCTCCACATTATTACTATGCTCCCTATGCTCCACATTATTTCTATGCTCCATATGCTCCACATTATTTCTATGCTCCTTATGCTTCACATTATCTCTATGCTCCACATTATCTCTATGCTCCACATTATTTCTATGCTCTCTATGCTCCACATTATTTCTATGCTCCACATTATTTCTATGCTCTCTATGCTCCACATTATTTCTATGCTCCACATTATTTCTATGCTCTCTGTGCTCCACATTATTTCTATGCTCCTTATGCTCCAAATTATTTCTATGCTCCACATTATTTCTATGCTCCCTGTGCTCCACATTATTTCTATGCTCCCTATGCTCCACATTATTTCTATGCTCCACATTATTTCTATGCTCCCTGTGCTCCACATTATTTCTATGCTCCATATGCTCCACATTATTTCTATGCTCCCTATGCTCCACATTATTTCTATGCTCCACATTATTTCTATGCTCCCTATGCTCCACATTATTTCTATGCTCCCTATGCTCCACATTATTTCTATGCTCCACATTATTTCTATGCTCTCTATGCTCCACATTATTTCTATGCTCCACATTATTTCTATGCTCTCTATGCTCCACATTATTTCTATGCTCCACATTATTTCTATGCTCCCTGTGCTCCACATTATTTCTATGCTCCTTATGCTCCAAATTATTTCTATGCTCCACATTATTTCTATGCTCCCTGTGCTCCACATTATTTCTATGCTCCATATGCTCCACATTATTTCTATGCTCCATATGCTCCACATTATTTCTATGCTCCACATTATCTCTATGCTCCACATTATCTCTATGCTCCCTATTCATTCATTTTCCTTTTGCGCTGAAGTTAGCGCAAAGGGCAGAGGTCAGATCTCTACAATTCTGTATGTTCAAAGCTATTCTGTGCAGTTCTTGAATAGTATGAATATTGGCTCATTTACTTTCTCTAAGTATTGTTCTTCTGAGTGTTTCTTTTGGTCTACACTTGCTCTTTTGTCTGTAGGTAATGGTCGAGGCAGGAATAACCTGGTCTAAAGCCTGACTGCTCTTCTCTAAGTCTTTTGTCTAAGGATGACTTTAATCTTGCAAGCATCATATTACAAAGAATTTTGTCAGGTACGGATAGCAGTGTGATTCCCCTCCAGTTATCACAGTTTGTTAAGTCTCGTTTTTTTGGTAGTTATGCTCCCTATGCTCCACATTATTTCCTATGCTCCACATTATTTCTATGCTCCACATTATTTCTATGCTCCACATTATTTCTATGCTCCACATTATTATAGCTTCCTTTTTTGATAATTTTGACGAGCCAAGCTGCTGGAAGTAAATATTGCATAGAGATATATAGCCAAAATGTTTTGTTGTGTTCTTCACGTTCTGAACAGGATATTCTAGAAACTGTGTCAAAATCCACTATCCGTGTAGTTACCTGCATACGTTTGTTTATCTTCCCTGCATGTCACTCACGACGGTCCCCACATACCAATGATTATATCTCAGCTGATTCTCTATGTCTGAATGTCAGCTGATTCTCTATGTTTGAATGTCGTCCTACTATCTAGAGCAGTGTTTCCCAACGTTGTTTTTTTATCATGCCCCACCCGTGATCGTCGGCAGAAAAAATATTATTTAACTAAAGAACACTGTTCACTCTAAGAATAAAGTGGGTCAGTGCTTCTGATTGGTTGTTGGACGCAGAAAGCATTAATAGATTGTTAAGTGTCCAATAATATTGTTTTTTATATTTAGTTTTTAAATGAATTCATTAAATATTGCTTTAGGCATACATATTGTTTTTAAATGTTTGAAATAATATTGTTTTTACGTGCCATCAGGTGTTTAAAATTCACATGTCGCGGAGTAATGTGCAGGTCTGTGTGGACCCACTTCATTCCTGGAGTGAACAGAGCATGAACGTAAACAGGTCTTCATTCCGTACGTTTATGATTATTGTCACGTTTGCCATTGGTTACTATTTATATACTGGGAGTAGTCTTGGCTATTTTTAGCTTGTGTCCAAGTATACAAATATTGGCCAACGGAAAACATGAGAATAATCGAGAAAAGTAACGAATGAATTCTGTTAGAAGTCCTGTAGTACTCTATGGGTAGCAACGTCACAGCGGTTTTTCTAACATTATGTTGCTCCTCTATGTACCATATACATATTTCTTTTAATATTGACAAAATTGAATTATTCCCTACATGAAGCCTAGTAACAAACTTGTTCAGGACACAATACTTAGGTTTTAGGAAGAAATCACTAGAAATTTATTCAGAAAAAAAAAACAGTAAGTAAATTTTCGAAACATATAATAGATAATTAAAACTCAAGTACAAAATAATTTTTTTTCGAATTGCCCCCCCCCCCTGAACAAATCAAACTGCCCCCCCCCTCCCTGTGGGGTGTGTGTCCCACGTTGGAAAACATCTATCTAGAGGTTGAGAATTATTAAGGATATTGCCGATGATACTGTTGATGGTGAAGGTGATGATGACGGCTGCGATTTGTATTAATTAACACATACAATCGTTTCAGTGCATCGCACGCTGTTTATACCAGCTGTTACAGCATCAAATAGTTACACCGCTGTTGACGCACAGAGGTGACAGATGGTATCTCACTCACTCATGCCGGTGTTTACGTCGAAAATCCAATCTATATATCCATGCTGACACACTCGTTTTCATACTGCTTATTTTGCTGTTCAAATAATGTGTGTCCTTGTATATTTTTGTGCGTATATACGCGTTTATGCGTGGATGTACATAATTTATGTGTGTTTTATTCATGCGTGTATGTTCGTGTCTGAATGTGCTTGTGTGTGTATGTGTGTGTGTTATGTACTTGTGTTTTAAGTATTTAACTGCGCAGCTGTCCAAGTTGATCGAGCGAGTCACCGAATTACTACTAGACGTCGGTCTCAAAATCGTGAGGTCTCGGGTTCAAACCATAGTTGAGACTAGAATTTTATATTTTGAAGGTAAAAAAAACCACCAACAAAACTCTGTAATTCTTCCTGTGCACGTCGTGGCGACTGCCATGACAAAGCAATGCTTATTTCAGCTGATTATGAAACGCCTTATTGTATTCCTTAGCAGACACTATGAAGCAACGAACATTTCTTTCTGTCCATGGGGGGCTTTATAGATGCACGTTTAGTCCTTGAGGAAGGCATTCCAGTGCAGCAGTATCAGTGTATTGCCACGTCCTTCCAGGAGAGTAGCTTATAGATCTGGGCTATTTATTTAATAATTCTTCTATCATGTTTGATGTTTCACGTGCAGTGATCCAAATACCGCATTTCCAGGTTCTTATGAGATAGTTACAACATCATAAAGGTGAAATGTTCGCTGGAGACAATAGCACAAAATGTGGAATGTCCGATAGAGCGCACCTTCTCCTCATGAGCAAGGATGAGGATATGATAGAAGATAAAAGTAAGAAATTGAGATGTGACAAGAATGTAACCCACACGTCGGGTGGCTAGAGGAGGAAGGGGGGGGGGAATTTCCTCTGACGCAAAGGAACATACAACTTGGAACATTTATAACCGTAAAGATGAATGTTTGAAGAATGTTCACTGGAAGAAGAAAAGCCTCGATGTATAGTTATATCATCTCAATCAATTTCTATACTGAGTGGCGTAGGCGATCATGTTTCTCCACAACATTCTGTCTCTTGTATTGTTAATAAGCTCAATCGGAGACATGTTTTTCTACCACTGTGACAATTTCACTGTCCGTGATAGAGCTGGTATCCCAAGCATTGACACGATCCTGATGCAGACACAGATTCATTGGGTAGGTCATTTGGTGCGTATGCCAGACCATCGTCTGCCAAATATACTTCTCTATGGTGAGCTAGAGACGGGTAGAAGATCTCAAGGTGGCCAAAGGAAGCGCTACAAGGACTCGTTAAAGAACTCACTGAAAGCCTTTGAAATAGACCACGATACATGGAAAGAACTTGCACAAAATAGATCTACATGGCGTTCTAAAATAAATAAAGAGCGCATCATCTTGTGGAAAGAAGAGAAATGCAGTAGCTCAATAGCGGAGAGTAGCTAGAAAGTCACGGATAGACCAAGATCCGTCTACAGTCGTCATTCCATGTCCGAACTGTCCAAGGACATTTACAGCTCGAATAGGGCTCATTAGCCATCTACGAACTCAGGATATAACTAAAATTGAATTTTCAAAAGTGGATGTAACAAATGGTCATCATCACTTGTGATGGACGAAAAACAGAACAACAGAACAGACAGACAGAACAGACAATCCATCCAGAATTTCTCTCCTGGTCTTCCTCTGGTTCTTCTTCCTTTGATTTTTCCAGTGGTTACTAAATGTTCAAGTTTTACTTTTCTTATCACATGTCCTAAATTCTGGACTGCTATCGTATCATCTACTAGAAGTATAATGTAGGATGCTGGTTTGTCTGGTTGAAATTTAAACTGTTGCCTGTCTTCGCAAATGTGCTCTGTAGATCTTCGGCACAGAGTTCAACTATCCTTGCACCGAAGATGGCAACAAGGGAAGCAAAGAATAGAAACATTGTGATCTGTAATTTATGTAGTAATAGACGATTAAAAATGTTTGGGGTAGAATCAAATAGCTCAAAGTGATCCATAAGCAGTGCTAATGTGGAATGTGTCAGACGGTAAGGGAAGATATCGCAGTCAAGCTGTAAACTATGAGCACAGCATATTCCATTTTCGAACAGCCTACTAACCAGCAGCAACATCTTATTCTTTCTCTTCGAGAAAAAACGTTAAGATGAAGAAGCTTAAGTTCGGCATTGCCTTCTAGTTACGAGAGTCTTTGCTTCTAAACTTGAGAATTTTGCTTCTAGTATTGCGCATCTTTACTTCTAATTGTGAGTCTTTGCTTCTAGTTTTCAGGGTCTTAGAATCGATATACTGTGGAAATATTATTCTGAATGATATAATTTCTGTAAAAAAAAAAAAGATACAGTTGCTATATGTCTAAATGGCAAATCCTGAATAAAGTAAAAAGGTTACTGTGAATACCTAACTATCAATATAAACATAAATAAATAAAAATAAAGTAAAGAACAAGGATAATTATCAACGTATCGGTTAAATCGTGACCTTTTTCGAGAAACAACTAACGGTCAAGAAAACACAACCATAAGAATGTTGAAAACTAAGATGACTGCAACATTGTTTTCCTTACCAAAAAACATTGCACAGTAATGTTACACAACGTATATCTTATAGATGGCACAAACGCGTGCGTTCAAAATGAGAGCTAAAATTAGCGCAATATTGATATACAAAAATAGGCATCGCTCGAAGGACAATTTCAAGTGGTGATAAAATAAAATAAAATATATAAGGGATAAAATGGAAGCCCAACGTAAAAGATGAAAAACGCAGAAATAGTAAAAGGGCCAACAATGAGCGATTGGGTAGGGGAAAATAAGAGGTGATGATAGAGACAGAAATTAGTCGGAGGGGAGCTACCAATAGAAGCAGAGAACATAGAAATAGGCAAGGAAGAATAGCAATTGACAGCGTCTGGGAGAGATTTGCATCAAAATATAGACACATCCACATACGATCACACAACTAAATACACACACACATACACACACATACACACACATATACATTCTATTTGAATATAAACAGCAATACTCATATATACGTGCACATATACATACAAATATCTAAACATATATATAAATATACATACAAATATCAAAGCATACATGTGTATACAGACATATACATGTGTATAGGTGTATAGTAAAAGTAAAGTAACCCATATCATTTATTAATGCCGTAGGGGTGTGACATGTTAGCGATCTCACATTTCACAGGCTCTGCAAATGAGGGCGGTAGCCATCTCCTCTCTCTCGCAGTCATTACTTCCCGGATTAATCCGGTACCCATTTTAAGGCTGGGTCGACCTGGGAGCCGTTGCGATCTGAAAACATTTCCGCCTCAACTGGGGAATGAACCCAGGACCACTCATATGCGAAGCCAGTGCGCTAACCACTGCGCTAACGCGGCTCCCAGTAGTATAGGTGTATACATAAACACCGTATGTTCAAATCTTTAACTGTTCAAATGTTCAATATTATATGTTTACTATTAGACACATATCAAGGTTAACCTCCTCAACTCCTGCATGGTCCCTGAAATAATCTACTGATGTAAATGCTAAAAATTCAATGAGGCCTTAGAAAAAATGACTTGATGATTTTGAGAATAAATGTCTACAAAGAAACCTGAACATAGATTGGAAATTTTTTGTCACAAATGAATCAATAAGAAACATATCCAAACAAGAATATGTCTTAACTATTATTAGAAGAAGACGTTGGCAGTACTTAGTTCATGTGTTTAAATGAGACGAGAATAGACTTACACACCACACTATGTCATGGTCTGTGACAGGAATACGAAAACCCGGAAGACCCAGGACAACACTACGAAGAACAATCAAGAACGAGGCAATGACAACGGGTATTAACACCACCAAAGAACTATAACTACTTGCAGCGAACCGCACATCATGGCGAAACATGACTTCTACCCTTTGTGCCGCCATTGGCCCCAAAAGAGCAAACTAACTAACTAAATAACTAACTAACTATTATTACTAGTGCATATAAACTTGTAGATCCTATGTACAAATTGTGTGCAACTCATAACTCAACTTAGCTTTACGGAACCCACACAACACATTATATTATGTTTTTACTGCCTCTGTGTAGGATGGTATTTCGCAATGCATCACACACCCCTGATAGTTGCAACTGTGTGGCTATGAAATCAAACTCTAAAGAAACCTTCACATTGCTCAAAACAATACAATAGCTCTGTTATAAGGAAACATCTGTTGTTCGAAATAAACTAGTACATAAGCAAACACTCACAAATAATGTTATTATTTATTGTTACAAAATAATATCAGTTATTTTATATGTCCCCTTCCTTAAGATAAGTTCGGGGTCTCCAATGTCAATTTTCTGTTAGTGACTTCCGAGGAAAAGGTATTTCCCATGGCAGCAACCTGCAGTCTGGGATGAAGATACCACTTCATGTACTAAGCCGCTGAAACTATTAGGTGGGGGTGACACGTTCCCTTCCTTGCTGTCTCTATCTCCCCTAATTCATGCATAAGGTACTCACATCTGAGTCGACTGGAGGAGTGGTCGTGTCAAGCAATACATCACAACCCTAATTTTTTTTATTATGGGTACGTGGTTTCGAACCTGTAACCCGGTGATAGCAAGCAAGCTCACCATTTACTAGGCTACCGCTCTTCGCAGCACTCCCCAGGAAAATTATATGAATCACTGGAAGGGAAGATGGTCACTGTTAAGAACCAATGATATATACAACTGTACTTCAGGTTTTTCCACATCTACCTGTACATAATATTCTAGTTGTTCCACCTCTGCCTGTACATAATATTCTAGTTGTTCCACCTCTGCCTGTACATAATATTCTAGTTGTTCCACCTCTGCCTGTACATAATATTCTAGTTGTTCCACCTCTGCCTGTACATAATATTCTAGGTATTCACCTCTGCCTGTACATAAAATTCTAGTTGTTCCACATCTGCCTGTACATAATATTCTAGTTGTTCCACCTCTGCCTGTACATAAAATTCTAGTTGTTGCATCTCTGGATGTACATAATATTCTAGGTATTCACCTCTGCCTGTACATAAAATTCTAGTTGTTCCACATCTGCCTGTACATAATATTCTAGTTGTTCCACCTCTGCCTGTACATAAAATTCTAGTTGTTGCATCTCTGGATGTACATAATATTCTAGGTGTTCACCTCTGCCTGTACATAAAATTCTAGTTTTTCCACATCTGCCTGTACATAATATTCTAGGTATTCACCTCTGCCTGTACATAAAATTCTAGTTGTTCCACATCTGCCTGTACATAATATTCTAGTTGTTCCACCTCTGCCTGTACATAAAATTCTAGTTGTTCCACCTCTGCCTGTACATAAAATTCTAGTTGTTCCACCTCTGCCTGTACATTAAATTCTAGTTGTTCCACATCTGCCTGTACATAATATTCTAGTTGTTCCACCTCTGCCTGTACATAAAATTCTAGTTGTTCCACCTCTGCCTGTACATAAAATTCTAGTTGTTCCACCTCTGCCTGTACATAAAATTCTAGTTGTTCCACCTCTGCCTGTACATAAAATTCTAGTTGTTCCACCTCTGCCTGTACATAAAATTCTAGTTGTTCCACCTCTGCCTGTACATAAAATTCTAGTTGTTCCACCTCTGCCTGTACATAATATAAAATTTATTCTACGATGTAACACATATTTCACAGTGTGGTTACATTTCCCTACCAAAACATTTCCTAGACCACAAAGCTAACACATAGAACCGCATATTCGTCTAAACTATGAAGGCTGCTTCAGAAATACACGAGGATAACAAACGCATTCTTTGCCCAACCTCATCAAGAGTCATCAAAAATACAGAAAAAGCATACAAAAATGCAATCAAAAATGGAATGAAGATTCATTATTTAAAATAAAAATATTTTCCTATCTGCGAGTGTTGTCCTTTTTTCCCTATCCATTTTGTTTTCTCTTCTTTGTTTTTTGCCCAATGAATTACTCTTCCAAATATGCTTTTTTTTCTTACATCTTATGCATAATTTTTTATTTGCTTAATTTTCGACCATTTTTTATTTTCACTTTTCATTTCTCTCTCTATTTTATTCATTTACATGAATGTGTATTTTATCATGTCATCTCTCTTCTTATGTATGCATACAGTGTCCCAGAAAACTTTTTTTTTTTTTACTGAGGCCTATTATTCTTACTTTTCCATTTATTTCCCACATCATGTTATCATTTCTCATCAGTTTGTTATCGTTCAACTTCCTCAGTTATTTATCTTCACTTTATCTGCTAATTATTTCATACATTTTGTTTTGTTAAACTAAATGAAACCCACAAAAACAACCGCTAATTTCTAGCAAATAAGCCTGCACTTCTTGTTTCACAGCTGTGGGGCACTTTCTCTGCATTTCCTGCTAACTATTAAACATGTTATGAAATATGTGGGTAGACCTATTCATTCTGCACATGCTGCCACATCTTGCAATCTGCACACGCTTTGTATGACAACTTCAGCACGTCCCATCCACGACTTCCCTCTCTTAAGTCTGCTACCTTTAAATTTCTGTATTTCGGAATGCAATGGATGTACCTTATCTGCATGTAATCTGTACTCTGCCGTAGGACAGTCGAGTAGGTACCGCATATCTCTTGTCGATGTGTCTCTTGTGCACCCAAGAATGATGCGTATTGATGCATTCTGGATTCTATTCAGTCTTTCGATCTGAGTTTTGTTGGTTGGTTGCTGATCCAGCGGTCCATGGGCTCATGCCCTTTGACCTAATGCCATTATATGGCATTATATTGCTGGGAAGGTGAGTTTAGCTAAGAGTCAGAATTACCAGTGTATATTTCATCACAGCCACCACCAAACTCTGGTACAAAAGAAATAATAACCTGTGATTTGATTGCCAGCGATATGTACTGTATATACATTAAACAGCACAAGCAATATTTGTGGTAGACTAATGCTGATAACAGTTGGTGCCGATACCCAGTTAGCACACTTAAGAACTACTATCTTGTGCATTAGGACTGCACTAACCCACTGCACGACAAAAGGATTTACTGCAAAGGTTTAACAGTTGGTCCATCAAGAGATCCAAGGACACCCTACTGTAAACATCCTCAAGATCTATTGCGACCAAACATGTCTCCATGCGCGAATCGAAACCCTCAAAAACATCCTGCGCAAAGATGGCTGCAATCTGTCATGTCTTCTTTTCTGGGAGATACCTACCTAACAGCGTTGGTAAAAACGTATTTCAATATAATTCGATATCTTCCAGTCCACAATTTTTTCCAAAAACTTGTCTATCGTATTGTTATTATTATGTAGCCTTGTATCCTGGTGTGATCTTTGCCAGATTTGGGTAGTGGAACTAAATAGCTGTGCAACCAGTCTTCCTGTACTGTGCCCTTTAGAAGGCTATTATTGAACAATTTAGTTAACTCTCCAACTCCTCATTCGTTCTCCAAATAATGCCATCTGGCCATGGAGCTGTGTTTTTTTGTACTTTTTAGTGACTTCCTAATTTCTTCAACTGTGATTATCATATGGTTTTCCATCCCCAAGTTTTTACAAATGTCTGTAATCTTTTCCCCGAATTTCTTGATATGCCTCCACATTTCTCTGACCAATTTGTGTGGCATAGTGTGCCAGCAACGCCACAACTTTTGTCTCGTCCGTCATTTGCCATGCCGTATCAGTGCTCTGAAAATCGGCAATATTCGTGCGTCGTGTCAGATCATTCATGGATTTGTATAAGCGCTAGAACAATTTTAGTGACTTACACGATGTTGTGAGAAGAATTCGACAAGACAAACGTAGGACTCAAGAAGTGGGAAATAAGCCAACTGTTTTGGATAAGCCCCACTGAAGGAACAGAGAGGTGAAAAGGGCATGGAACAAGAAACGGAAAGCAATAACACTATGGCAGAGGACAAGGAAACGTGTGGCTGCTCAGCCCATGGACATCGCACAATGGAGACGGAAGAAAGATAACATGGTTCAAAGATATTGTCCCATTCTGATGGTCTTAGGGCTTACCATTTTTTTTTAAACGAAAAAATCCCACCCCTCTGTATCCACTTCCACTCATATCCGCTTTGCTGAACCGGTGCTGACACTGAATTGTTTCGATTTTAATGGATACTTTTTCAATCAGATCAGTGGCACTATGGGCATTAAGATGGGATCCAGTTATGCTTGTCTTTTCATGGGACAGTTTGAACATAAGACATTTTCATTTCTTTTTCAGAGATACATTGATGATGGTATATGTATTAACGACATGTCTGAGGCAGAATGATCTCACTTCATCAACTTTATCAACAATTTTAACACTGCTATTCAACTCACATATCTTCTTCTGCGTTCATTCTCAAACTCCAACTGGATCTAGCTGGATCATGGTAAATAGTCGTGACACAAATTTTAATGAATTCTTCCACAGTCACCGTAGGTCTCATTGTTCCATACCAATTTTGCACGGTTCGCTGTAAACTCAGTGGTTGCTACACTTGCCCCTATGTATTTCAGATCTGCGCTGTTTCAATCTCTAAGGCTACTTTCACTATCGATGAAGCCTTTACATGTGAATCCCGTATCATATGTAAAAACTGTGACAAAAAGTATATAGTCGAAACTGGTTTAAATTGGTTGACCGTTTCTGCAGGCATCTTCATGCCATTAATCATAGCAAACCTATTCCTGTCGCCATACATTACTGCTGCTGACCATCGTGGTGCTCGTCATATTTAGATCACTACCCTGAGATCCTGAACGACTTATGATAGAGCTAGGAACGCCCGTGAAAATCGGTTTATATTTCAGTTTGGTACACTTAAGCCTTTGGGTCTTAATTCCAGTCATGCTTTTATTTAAATGTGTGTTGGTTGGGTTCGCGTTATATTGCTGTCCATGTTGTTTTCATGTATATTTTTATTTTCATTCCATTCTTATTTCATATTTCCTTTTTTTTTTTACACATGCCGTTATGACAACACTTATGCATACACGTATTTCAGGGTCACCTTTGAACTGTCACTTATGTGCTGCTTTCTGTCGTCTAGTGCGTCGCCATTATGATATCGCCATTATTTTACTGTTTTCATTGTTGTCTATTTTTGTTTACTGTTTGTTTTGGATATTTTTGAAAAATACTTTACTGTTGAAACGTTGAAAATGTGTTGTATAATGTTATTCGTATGTTTTCGTAACAATATCCTATATTCAGAAAGTCTGTTAGTTAAGGTAACACTCCGACAAAACTTGTGTTTTACCTAAGTGATATTGTTATACAGTTTATAGCAGTCTTACCTGTTATCGAAGGTAGACTATACTGTAAATCACAGACTTCTATTACGCATGCTGACGTTGTGAACATTCAAAGTTACGTTGGACTCGCTAGTTACTTGATTATTGATTAGAAACTTCTGCCGAAGATGGATGTGTCGGGCCATTGGCGCAAATAAAACGGCGACACAACGTATTTTAATTTTGTGGACTACATCCGGCTGGATATCTAGTAAGAGCATTGTCTCTGCTACAAGAGAGATCCAGCGGGAGTTTGAAAATTAACGCTGAAGAAGAAGAAGAAGATTAGAAACTAGCATCATTCCATGTCTGACATTCCCATAAGTTTTCATCTCTCCCTTCCAATTCAAGAGTACATAGGATAAAAGTACTCGTCAAATGTTGATTTTGTGATTTTAAGTTCTTGTCAGAGAGGAGATACTTTGTCCGCTTACCCCTTGTCACATTTTTGTTATTCTTTGTATGGATACGTTATCATATCCAGCGTTGTCTTATTGATGCTCTAGTATTGTCTTATTGATGCTCTAGCATTGTCTTATTGATGCTCTAGTATTGTCTTATTGATGCTCTAGTATTGTCTTATTGATGCTCTAGTATTGTCTTATTGATGCTCTAGTATTGTCTTATTGATGCTCTAGTATTGTCTTATTGATGCTCTAGCATTGTCTTATTGATGCTCTAGCATTGTCTTATTGATGCTCTAGTATTGTCTTATTGATGCTCTAGTATTGTCTTATTGATGCTCTAGTATTGTCTTATTGATGCTCTAGTATTGTCTTATTGATGCTCTAGTATTGTCTTATTGATGCTCTAGTATTGTCTTATTGATGCTCTAGTATTGTCTTATTGATGCTCTAGTATTGTCTTATTGATGCTCTAGTATTGTCTTATTGATGCTCAAGCATTGTCTTATTGATGCTCTAGTATTGTCTTATTGATGCTCTAGTATTGTCTTATTGATGCTCTAGTATTGTCTTATTGATGCTCCACATTGTCTTATTGATGCTCCACATTGTCTTATTGATGCTCTAGTATTGTCTTATTGGTGCTCTAGTATTGTCTTATTGATGCTCTAGTATTGTCTTATTGATGCTCTAGTATTGTCTTATTGATGCTCTAGTATTGTCTTATTGATGCTCTAGCATTGTCTTATTTATGCTCTAGTATTGTCTTATTGATGCTCTAGTATTGTCTTATTGATGCTCTAGTATTGTCTTATTGATGCTCTAGTATTGTCTTATTGATGCTCTAGTATTGTCTTATTGATGCTCTAGTATTGTCTTATTGATGCTCTAGTATTGTCTTATTAATGCTCTAGTATTGTCTTATTGATGCTCTAGTATTGTCTTATTGATGCTCTAGTATTGTCTTATTGATGCTCTAGTATTGTCTTATTGATGCTCTAGTATTGTCTTATTGATGCTCTAGCATTGTCTTATTGATGCTCTAGTATTGTCTTATTGATGCTCTAGTATTGTCTTATTGATGCTCTAGTATTGTCTTATTGATGCTCCACATTGTCTTATTGATGCTCCACATTGTCTTATTGATGCTCTAGTATTGTCTTATTGATGCTCTAGTATTGTCTTATTGATGCTCTAGTATTGTCTTATTGATGCTCTAGTATTGTCTTATTGATGCTCTAGTATTGTCTTATTGATGCTCTAGTATTGTCTTATTGATGCTCTAGTGTTGTCTTATTCATGCTGCAGCACATCTATAATCGTCCTTATTGGGTTAGCCCTATCTCTCCTCACCAGATCCTCTGGAAAGTAAATACCACGAGCGCAATCCTAACCACATCATCCATTGGTGCGCTGTTGGGCATTGGAAAATATTAATCTTGCATTACATTTTCCGATACGCCGTAGGTATTAATAAGGGAATGTCTCAATTTAATTTACCTATGTCTTCCAAGTATTGAGACATCTACCACAGTATTCTTATCTAAGGAGACCGGTAACTCGTTTGTTATCACTAACTACATCCAGCCACAACCGTCTAAAATAAAGACCATCCAACATAATTAATTAGGACCTCTATTCGTTAAGTCGTTTACTCATTGTTGGGCTTTCGACTAGTCACTATTTAGATAATTGGAATCGGATGCCAATTATATTTAAGTCGGCTCCATGTATATATATAGTGACCAACTGAAAGCCCAACAATAATCAACAACGTAACGAATAGGGTCATAATGAATTATGTTGAAAGGTCTTCTATACCCCGACGGTCTCGATCAAGCCTCATTTCTGTGACCATCGTCATCATCACTGTTACCCAAATTGAGCACACCGGTCTTACTATGCTTGAACACACCGATCTTACTATGCTTGAACACACCGGTCTTACTATGCTTGAACACACCGATCTTACTATGCTTGAACACACCGGTCTTACTATGCTTGAACACACCGATCTTACTATGCTTGAACACACCGGTCTTACTATGCTTGAACACACCGGTCTTACTATGCTTGAACACACCGGTCTTACTATGCTTGAACACACCGATCTTACTATGCTTGAACACACCGGTCTTACTATGCTTGAACACACCGGTCTTACTATGCTTGAACACACCGATCTTACTATGCTTGAACACACCGGTCTTACTATGCTTGAACACACCGATCTTACTATGCTTGAACACACCGGTCTTACTATGCTTGAACACACCGGTCTTACTATGCTTGAACACACCGGTCTTACTATGCTTGAACACACCGGTCTTACTATGCTTGAACACACCGGTCTTACTATGCTTGAACACACCGGTCTTACTATGCTTGAACACACCGGTCTTACTATGCTTGAACACACCGGTCTTACTATGCTTGAACACACCGGTCTTACTATGCTTGAACACACCAATTTGAGCACACCGGTCTTACTATGCTTGAACACACCAATTTGAGCACACCGGTCTTACTATGCTTGAACAAACCAAATTGAGCACACCGGTCTTACTATGCTTGAACACACCGGTCTTACTATGCTTGAACACACCGATCTTACTATGCTTGAACACACCGATCTTACTATGCTTGAACACACCGATCTTACTATGCTTGAACACACCGGTCTTACTATGCTTGAACACACCGGTCTTACTATGCTTGAACACACCGGTCTTACTATGCTTGAACACACCGATCTTACTATGCTTGAACACACCGATCTTACTATGCTTGAACACACCGGTCTTACTATGCTTGAACACACCGGTCTTACTATGCTTGAACACACCAATTTGAGCACACCGGTCTTACTATGCTTGAACACACCAAATTGAGCACACCGGTCTTACTATGCTTGAACACACCGGTCTTACTATGCTTGAACACACCGATCTTACTATGCTTGAACACACCGATCTTACTATGCTTGAACACACCAATTTGAGCACACCGGTTTTACTATGCTTGAACAAACCAAATTGAGCACACCGGTTTTACTATGCTTGAACAAACCAAATTGAGCACACCGGTTTTACTATGCTTGAACACACCGGTCTTACTATGCTTGAACACACCAAATTGAACACACCGGTCTTACTATGCTTGAACACACCAAATTGAACACACCGGTCTTACTATGCTTGAACACACCAAATTTAGCACACCGGTTTTACTATGCTTGAACAAACCAAATTGAGCACACCGGTTTTACTATGCTTGAACAAACCAAATTGAGCACACCGGTTTTACTATGCTTGAACACACCGATCTTACTATGCTTGAACAAACCAAATTGAGCACACCGGTTTTACTATGCTTGAACAAACCAAATTGAGCACACCGGTTTTACTATGCTTGAACAAACCAAATTGAGCACACCGGTTTTACTATGCTTGAACACACCGATCTTACTATGCTTGAACACACCGGTCTTACTATGCTTGAACACACCGGTTTTACTATGCTTGAACACACCGGTCTTACTAAGCTTGAACACACCGGTCTTACTATGCTTGAACACACCGATCTTACTATGCTTGAACACACCGGTCTTACTATGCTTGAGCACACCGGTCTTACTATGCTTGAACACACCAAATTGAGCACACCGGTTTTACTATGCTTGAACAAACCAAATTGAGCACACCGGTTTTACTATGCTTGAACAAACCAAATTGAGCACACCGGTTTTACTATGCTTGAACAAACCAAATTGAGCACACCGGTCTTACTATGCTTGAACACACCGGTCTTACTATGCTTGAGCACACCGGTCTTACTATGCTTGAGCACACCGGTCTTACTATGCTTGAGCACACCGGTCTTACTATGCTTGAACAAACCAAATTGAACACACCGGTCTTACTATGCTTGAACACACCGGTCTTACTATGCTTGAGCACACCGGTCTTACTATGCTTGAGCACACCGGTCTTACTATGCTTGAGCACACCGGTCTTACTATGCTTGAACAAACCAAATTGAACACACCGGTTTTACTATGCTTGAACAAACCAAATTGAGCACACCGGTTTTACTATGCTTGAACAAACCAAATTGAGCACACCGGTTTTACTATGCTTGAACAAACCAAATTGAGCACACCGGTTTTACTATGCTTGAACAAACCAAAAAGCAACACATATGAACAGACGAAAAGTAAATTTATTCAGATCAGTTCAATCAAATTGGTCGTTGTTCAGTACCAGCTTGCACGTTGACACAAACAAGATATTGATTCTGTTTTGAGCGCCATGGTCGCCCGTAGACACTACAGCCTATTGTTTATTTATTGTGACATATTGTCAAATTATGCATATGTTATTTTTTTGTATTCACATAACATTTATCACAGCTGGTTCTTGAATGTCACGTTGAATCTGTGCCCCTTTTTACGGCTAACAAGACTGTTTTGTCATAGTTATCACGTATAGATTAGTTCCGTGTGCCATTTCCGTCATCAAAGTTGTCATTAATGCACCTGAATTATGCACCTCAACGCACCCTATTGGTAGCTAATTATGACATTAATTTAGTTCATACGTATCACTTTTAGTGGCTGTTTTTATTCACTTGCATTTTATTATCTTGCCTATTTGTCAGTTCTTTGAAGTACATATGAATCATAAAGTGGAGGTCTATAGAGGTAAAAACAGACATGTACATCTGTTTTATAGACTACACAAAAACATTTGATAAAGTTAAACATTGTCAAGTTATACACATGTTAGATAATTTGAACATTGACTGTAAGGATTTAAGAATCACCAAGAACATGTACTGGTAAAAAAACATCAGTAATAAGAGTAGGAAATCAATTTGCCATTTTCAACAATTAAAACAAGGAGTTAAACAGGGATGTGTACTTTTACCAGACATGTTCTCTTTATACAGTGAAAAAGCATAATGTGTGCAATAGTTAATATTCCAGGAATATCAGAGAAAGGACATAACATACACAATTTAAGATATGCGGATGACACTGTTCTGATTGCAAAAAGTGAGGAAGACCTTCAATAATTAATTAATGTAGTAGTGACAGAAAGTAAGGAGAAAGGCCTCTTCCTAAATGTTCAAAGAAACGCAATACCACAGCTTACAAGATCAAAGTGAATGATATAGTTTAAAACAGGCCCACCAATTCAAGAATTAAGGTACACAGAATATAGCAGATGGAAGAAGTTCAACAGAAATAAGAAGCAGAATAAGGCAGGTAAAAAGAACATTCAGAAAAATGACAAATATACTGTGTAAAATGACCTTTTCATTAGAGGTGAGGAAGGGAGTTCTGCAGTGTTATATAACTCCTATAATAACATATGGATGCGAGTCTCTGACAATAAAAAAGAAGGAAATGGGAAAATTAGAGGCAATAGAGATGTGATTCTACAGAAATATCATGAGAATACTATGAACTGCCAGAAAAACTAATGTGGAGATGTTGAAAGAGTCAAATGTGAGGGATCTGAATAAATAATATAAGAAAAAGACTATCTTCATTTATTGGCCACCCTATGAGACAAGGCGGTTTGGAGAACATAGTAATAACAGGCAAGATTGAAGGCAACAGAGACAGAGGGCGACAATATGAGAAAATATTAGACAGTTCAACTAGCTGGCACAGCAGGAAAACAACAACGATTCTGATACATAATAATGGAGATAGAAAGATTTAGAGACTCATGATCGCCTACGCGAGCCAGCATCGCACCTGATTAAGACTCATACATTTGATTCTTGAATAACTCATCTAATACATCTAGCATATTAGTTGGTTTCCACGTGTCTGGATAGCAAATTACTTTGCCCTCTATAAAATTTGGATGTCACTCGAAAAGGATTTGGAACCTGTCACGCCCGTAGAAAAGGATGTATGTTGGAAATCTGTCACGCCCGTAGATAAGGATGGATCTTGGGAACCTGTCATGTCCGTAGATAAAGATGAATGTTGGGAACCTGTCACGCCTGTAGATAAAGATTGATGTTGGGAACATGTCACGTCCGTAGATGAGGATGGATGTTGGGAAACTGTCACGTTCGTAGATAAGGATGGATGTTGGGAGCCTGTCACGCCTGTAGATAAAGATTGATGTTGGGAACATGTCACGTCCGTAGATAAGGATGGATGTTGGGAAACTGTCACGTCCGTAGATAAAGATGGATGTTGGGAGCCTGTCACGTCCGTAGATAAAGATAGATGTTGGGAACCTGTCACATCCGTAGATAAGGATGTATGTTGGGAACCTGTCACGCCTGTAGATAAAGATGGATGTTGTATGAAGGAGTTAGTCCTCTCTCCCCTTACGAAGTCGGAGCATAAGAATTAGTATTAGGAAACAAGCCAAAAAAGAGAGAGTAAACACCACAGTCCCCTCATATTGACTTTACTAGAAAAGCATCATTATACATTACACGAACAAGCAATTTTTTAATAAAGTATTAACATGGTTACTCCATGAACCATCTGAATGGAACCATGACAAACAATCATACAGGCGTACAGCAGCAGAAAGAACAGGTACAAGGCAAGAGGAAGACCAATAAAGAGATGGGAAAATTCAATAAAAGAGATTGTTAAGAACAACGGCCTGACCATGGGGAAAGAACCCCCCAGAAAACTTCAAATTCCCACGAAACATGACGGCATTTGTGGAAAAGACAATAGATAGATAGACCCCATTAACCCTTATTGAAAAAATATCTATGGTTTGGAAGAACTTGTGGAATATCACAATTAATAGATAGTTTGATCAATGAGATGGCAAAGCTAATGTTCTTAGTTGCCTCATAAAACATGTATATCATATCACAGTATTGCGATTCTTTGCTCTCTTTTCATGCCCCAGCAATACATGAGAATCCATGATACAGAACGTATATGTGTGACGGCCAAGTGAAATGATATTTCTGTTAGTTAACCACACAAATGCAATGATATTTATGATAGTAAACCAGCCAAGTGTAATGATATTTCTGTTAGCTAACCAATTGCATCCAATAATATTTCTGTTAGTTAAACAGCCAAGTGCAATGATATTTTTGTTAGTTAACCAGCCAAGTGCAATGATATGTCTGTTAGTTAATCAATCAAGTGCAATGATATTTTTGTTAGTTAACCACTCAAGTGCAATGATATTTATGTTAGTTAACCAACCAAGTGCAATGCTATTTTTGTTAGTTAACCAGCGAAGTGCAATGATATTTTTGTTAGTTAACAAGTCAAGTGCAATGATATTTTTGTTTGTTAACCACTAATTATAGCAATGTTTTCATAGTACACATGATTCGTTCTTGTGCTGCTGGAGCACAGAAAGCGAGCAAGGAATACTAACACTGGGACATTCATGTCGTTAGAGGCGACTAATGACGTTTGGAATGTAGTTGGCTGTTGTTATCTGACATAAGAAAGTCATTATGCAATCGGATGTGTTAGACTGAAAATATGTGTTACACAGATATTGAAGTGAAACTATGAACCATGACACATTTATTTCTCCGGATTACATCCTGCTACAGCAGGAGTGAGAATGAACACAGCAGAAGAAGAAGAAACAATGAGAATTTGAATATCGAGACTGCACATAAAATTACTCACTTTGTTAATTACCATTAATATATATTGTTGATGTACAAGCCAATTTATTTGCATATAAATAAAACTTATGTTTATTGTTGGTTAGCATATGTTCTCTTGGCCTTGGACTAGAACATTTGCGTTATAATAGCGGTTTTTAACCTCTGTATGTGGGCTGTATTGAAACTATGCAGGCACATGGGCTGTAAGGGCACACGTGGCGAGCATCGATAAATGAAATGGTATAATGTGATTGAATTTCTGCATAATAATAATAATAATAATAATAATAATAATAATAATAATAATAATAATGATAATAATAATGAGGATGATGATAATGATGATGATGGGGATAACAATAATGATAATAGTAATACAACCCATAACTCATCGGGGTTGTATGGGTGTGACACTGCTACATCCCAAAAAGTTGCAAAAGACGCCATCATCTGCATTATAACCGTCAGTTAAAAGTGGGCCGCCCCAATCCGACCGTTTTATTTTCATAATGGAAAAAAATATTATGATGACCTTTAGCGTTTTTACAGAATATCGGACGCAGGTCAGTGTAAACAGGTTTTACAGACTGTCGGAAGCAGGTCAGAGTAAAAAGTTTTTAGACTTGGACTGCGAGAAGAAGGTCAGTGTAAAACGTTATTACAGACTGTCGGAAGCTGTTTAGTGTAACATGTTTTTACAGTCTGTCGAAAGCAGGTTAGTGTAAAAAGTTGTTAGAAACTATCAGAAGCAGGTTAGTGTAAAAAATGTTTTTTTTATGGATTGTCGGGGATTGTCGGAAGAAAGTCAGTGTGAAAAGTTTTTAGATTGTTGGAAGCAGGTCAGTGTGCAAAGTTGTCAAGTGGAAACTGTGAATTCAAGTTAGTTGTAATTTTGCATTGTTTTGAGTGGATACTGTGAATTCAAGATAGTTGTAGTTTTGCATTGTTTTGAGTGGATACTGTGAATTAAAGAAATTGTAGTTTTGCATTATTTTGAGTGGATACTGTGAATTCAACATAGATTTATTTTTTCATTGTTTTGAGTGGATACTGTGAATTGAAGATAGTTGTAGTTTTGCACTGTTTTGAGTGGAGCATCATTTATTGAGACTGCTCGTGTGACAGCTCTTTGTTTTAATACAACTGACCGTTTCACTTTTAAGAAAAACAATGTGTACTTTCTTTATTCAATATAAACTATGTCTCTTTGTTGGTGAAATATGTACAAACTGTACTAGAATAAAAGCACCATGCTAAAACAGTACAATACTAAAAGCAACAATTTACAAACAGTACTATAATAAAAGCAACATGCTAAAAACAGAACAATAATAAAAGCAACATGCTATAAACAGTGCTATAATAAAAGTAACATGTTACAAATTTTACTACAATAGAAGTAACATGCTACAAACAGGGCAACAACAAAAGCAACATGCTACAAACAATACTACAATAAAAACAAAATGCAACAAACAGTACAACAATTCTTCTTCTTCTTCAGCGTTCGCTCTCATATAACCACAACGAATATATCGTGTGATCTCCGCCGGGGAGCGTGAAGTACGTTGTATTGCAAGTTCCACGGTAGAACTGTATTATTTGCACCTCGGTTGGCCACTTGTGGTCAGGACGTCCGCTGTCCAGCACATCCGTTTTCGTCATGCCTTTAATTCGGGTAGGCTTCCCTAGTCCGTGACATCCTGTCTATCTGTCGCCGGGCACGCTGGTGTGTAGTGCCTCATCGCCAAGAAGCGTGTCGAGCGCGTCTATCTGGCACGAGGTGTTCCACCGTTTATAAACCCATCTCGTGCAATTGGACGTACTCTGCCTGTGTCCATTAGTACTGAACCGTTTCTCAGCCGCAAGCCTGGTTCCGTATGACGAATAACTCGCCAGAAGAGTTGCACAATGGCTCTCTCGCCCTCCTACTCGAGGCGTCGTTCACAGACATCGTGAACCCCTTGCACAAGTTCGAGTCTCACAGCACGCGTTTGAGAGCAAGGCGTTCTCGAGCTGAGCGACCGTGTCCCAATAGCGCCAATAACCCATCAGGTACGGAACCATTTCTGTCTGCAAGTGTATTTCCGGTATAGGAAATCATGACAGTAGAGCTTGGCCAGAACTGCCATCGTTGTCCCTTTTTTGCCTAAGCCCTTCTGGTACGGAACCATTTCTCTTCGCGAGCATATTTCCGGTTTTTTTTCCGGCATTTTCCGGAAGGCTCGACATTAGAGTTGGGTTAGGTCTTCTTGCTTTTCCGAACACCCATGATTGGGCCTGGGTCTCTGCCTATTAGGAGCACAGGTAACTAGAAGCTCGTCTCGAGCTAGCGGAGCTTGTAGTTCCCTTTTCCTAGGAACTTTTCATTTTCTATTTGCAGTTTGCGCTGCCCTCTAGCGCTGTTCTGCCCTTTCATTGTTTCATTGTACTCGGTATGAAATTTGTCTCTCGCCATGCATCTACCTTTACGTGCATTTTACATTGGCCGCCCCTCCAATGTTCGGACTGGACTGACTAGCTTCACTGTATGTCGACAGTGTCGCTATATGTGGTGATGCTGGTGGTGTCGGAGATATTGTCTGTCTCTTGTGCAGTCAAATCTCTTTCCATCTGCTACCTCCACATTCTCGGACACGAACCCCAAATGATTTGGCCAGAATCAGCTCGAGCTGCTGTATTTCTGTTTCCAGGGTGCACCGCGTTTAGGTACATTTGGGATCGTGGTTATCTGCTAACCCTGGGTCCGCCTAGAGCAATGCGTTCCCTTTGCACCCCTCGACATACAGTGAAGCTAGTTAGTCTAGTCCGAACATTGGAGGGGCGGCCAATGAAAAAAGCATGAAAAGGTGGATGCATGGTGAAAGGCAGATAAATTCTATACCTAGTACAATAGAAAAAACGAAATGGCAGAACAGCGCCAGAGGGCAACGCCAACTGCAAATAGATAGTGGAAACGATTACGGAAATAAGAACTACAAGCTCTCTTACTTGATGTCCTTATAGACAGAGACCCATACCCAATAATGGGTGTCTAGCAAAGAAAAAAGACCTGGCCTAACTCTAATGTCGAGTCTTCCTATACCGAAAACATGCTCGCAAAAGAGAAAGGGTGCCGTAACCGATAGGCTCAGGCAAGAAGGGGACAAAGATGGCAGTCCGGGCCCAACTCTACTGTCAAGTTTTCCTATAACAGAAATACACTTGCAGAGAGAAAGGGTTTAGTACCCGATGGGCTCAGGCACAAAAGAGACAACGAGTTTAGCCCTGGCCCAACTTTAGTGTTAGATTTTCCTATACCGGAAATACACTTGCAGAGAGAAAGAGTTCAGTACCCGATGGGCTCAGGCGCTATTGGGACAAGGTCGCTCAGCTCGAGAACGCCTTGCTCTCAAACGCGTGGTGTGAGACTCGAATTTGGACAAGTGGTTCACGATGTCGGTGAATGACACCTCGGCTAAGAGGGTGAAAGAGCCAGGGTCCAACTCTTTTGTTGAGTTCTTCCTCTTAAGGAACCAGGCTTACAGATGAGAAACGGTTCAGTACCCGATGGACACAGGTACAGTACGCCCAATTACACGAGGTAAGTTCATATACAGTGGAACACCTCGCGCGAGACAGACGTGAGCACAAAATCGTCTGGGCGAAGAGTCACCACACTCACGCGTGCCTAACGACAGATATAGAGGCTGTCACAGGCTAAGGGTAGCCCACCCTAATTGTCAAGGCATGCCGAAATCTGATGTGCTAGGCCTACAAGGCGCATAACGGTGGCACAACGTAATCACGCATATCCGTGCTGATTACAATGGAGCGAACGAAAGAAAAAGAAAACAGAATCTAAATTTCTTCCAATGTTTGCACCAAATACACAGAGTCCGAGTCTGAAATATCCAATGAAGTTTATTTCCTCTAAAATTCATGGCTACATTTTTATGTTTGAATCGGTAAAACAGGAACAGCATTTCATTTAAACATGGTGGCATTTTGTTGTTGTAGTCATTTAACGGTTATCTGGTCCTAGACACTGAAACAAATTTCTGGAAAATGTAAGCCCTTACACTAAAATATCACAATTAAAGGGCGTACCTTCAAATACATGCAGATAAGGAACACCCGTTGCATTCCGAAATACAGAAAGTTAAAGGCAGCAGACTCAAGAGAGGAAGGTCGTGGATGGGACGTGCTGATGGTGTAATACAAAGCGTGTGGAGATTACAGGATGTGGCAGCAGGTGCGGAATGGATAGGTCTACCCACAGATTTCGAAACTTGTTTGAGAGTAGTAATATCACTTAGCAGGGAATGCAGAGAATGGTGTCCCACAGCTGTGGAGAAAGAAGTGCAGGATTTAATCAGTGAGAATACCAAAGAGGGGGATGTGATTATATACACTGATGGATCTGTAATTAGGCATGTTCGCAGGGCTTGGGCCTTTACAGCTCAGTGCGCAGGTAAAACGATCAAGGAGGAAAGTGGTGCTTTTGCGGTCACTACGAGTAGTATGACCATGGAGACTATGCCGGTGACCAAGGCATTTGAGTGGCTACGCACACAGAAGGTAACGCAGGTCTGCATCTTGAGTGACTCTATGAGTATGATTAAGAAGGTACAAGTGGGTCTCGTTCGCGAACAGTGGATTGAGGCCTTGAGAAATGCGAGCTTGAAAGCGGTTACATTTATTTTCGTGTCGGGACATGTGGGCGTTCGAGGCAATGAAAGAGCGGATCAACTGGCATCGTGTGCGATTGTGGCACAGGGCGATGGGGCAATGGATCGCGCTAACGTTTTGAACTCCTTAGGAGATATAACACGCGAGAGTGAGACTAATGTGGATGATGATTCCTTTTCAATGGCTAGGATTAAAGATCAGGGATTGAAATGCGGTGTTGCTAGAGGTGAACATTTTGGAGGGCGCAGAAGAATGATGGTCAACCAGCGTAGGACCGGTACTGTCAGCAGAAGTGTGATGGCGGATACACTCAAGGAGAGATCGGAGCAACTATGGATGTGTCAAGTTTGCAGTGATGACGATCCGACGACTAACTAACTAACTAACAAACTAACTAACTAAAATATCTGAACAATAACTTCACGGCTGTGAGATAATCACCCTCTTTACACTGCTTTTGCATTTTAATTAATAAAGACTGTTTTGCCTTAGAATCTGTAATGAAAAATTGTATTTGCTGGGGTAACTAACATTTCCTTCCTGTTTCCTTGATGCCCTTCGCAAATTCTTTTTATGCATAATGACTAATTCATGGCTGTTTGTGTTCTTGATAACAACGTTTTGGTAGAAAAGTCGAATTGTGTGTGTTTTCGTTTTTCAATCGAGTAGGAAATCTTCATTACCGAGCTGGATTATACTTGTTCATTATGCATCATAGTTTTTCTGCAGTACTTATCTAATTGGATGCTTGCAAATTCTCCACATTTGTGTGAAAATACGTTTTAGCCATTTCTATTCTTATTAAAAGAATGCGTCTAAGATAAACACAGACACGCAACTGAGCTCGTCCCAGTTTGGATTAAGGAGAGAAGTAAGTTGTACAGATACTATTATTTCCTTGAGACAACTAAGTGAAAAAGCACTAGAATGATCAAGAACTAAACACAATATCCATAGACCAGGAAAAAGTATTCGATATAGTTAATAGAAATGATTTATGGGAAAAACTACAAAATTATGGAATGTCCTTTACCAGAACTGCCAAAGCTCAGTAAGAACTACCGACGGAATGACTTCATCGTTCGAAGCAAAATGAGGGGTAAGACAAGGACTCTCACCTATACTGTTAACATATACATGGACAGAATAACAAAAGAACTCAAAAACAAGAAAATAACATTACAGTAATATGAGAGGAATCTGACGAGGAACTAAATAACGCACTCATCGAATTGCTATTTTTTGATGACCAATGCCTTATCTACAATGTCTTTTCTACGAAGAGGAATAACAGTTACAAATCATATTAATGCACACACGACAACATGCAGCAAGTACAACATGAAAATAAATACGGAGAAATTAGGAAGTCACAAAATCAAGTGAACATAACAGTAAACAAAACTAACGTGAAATTTACCTCTGAATTTAAATGCCGTGAGACAAGATGTCAGAAAGCAAACAGTAACATATCAACTATCACCATTACTATTCAACCTAAAGATCAAGATAGAAGTCAAGAGACAGCTAGTAAACAGTATTTTTATGCCAACACACTGCTATTAATGCCAGACATGGGCGAGGACAGCAGCACAGTAGAGTAAACTTACATGTGAGATGAAATGCCTGAGAAAACCCGCAAGAGTGACCAAACTAGACAAAATGAGAAACTATGAAATCAGGAGAAGAATCGATATAAAACCATGCACAGAATACACCACGAAACAACAAACAAAATGCTTTAGACACCTTATGAGAATTCACCATAACCAACTACCAATAAGAATATATAAGATAAGAAGACCCGGACACAAGGCAGAGGAAGACAGAACAAGATGGATCGCTAACATCAAGACCACACGCAAGAAATACGGATTAAACGCAGTAAAGGCAACATATCCGGTCTTGGATAGACAAGTAAAGCTTCCACTCACCACCAGTACGCTTTACGGCAAGTAAGAATATTCTGACCATCATCCACATGGGGATAGACAATCTATCTATATATCTATTCGCTGAAACCCTTTGTTGCCTTTCGGTGTCAGGAGTAGAAGAGTTTTCTGGAGACGGCCTTCTTGTGTGCTGAGTATATTGTGGAATTTGTTGCCTCTTTTATTTCAGTGGTCCATCGTTTTCGTGGTCGGCCTCCAGGTCTATCTTCGCTGTATTTGTGTAGCACAGCTTGCTGTGGTATACTGTCTGATGGTAGTCTGCTGTTGTGTGCAAACCTTTTGATCTGTTGTCTCTTGATGTATTCTAAGATTGGGGTGGTGCCGGTTTTTTGTCCGATGTCCTCATTCCTCACACTGTTTTTTAGCAATATTCCTAGGATTCTGCGTAAGCATGCCATTTTAGCTGTCACAAGTTTACGTTTGTCTTGTGCTGTCGTTGTCCATGTTTGGCTTTGATAACACAGCGTTGACATAATAATCGCTTTGAATAGTGTTATTTTGGTGTTTAAATCTACGTATTTATTTCTGAAGATTGGTGTCATTTGCCCTAGGGCTTGGTATGCTTTACTACATCTATTGTGTGTTTATTTGCTGCTCTTGCCGTCTGTTCTTATATTACTTCCTAGATATGTGAATTCTGTCACCTGGTCACTTGGGATAGACAATAGACAATTCTTATTTCAACTTCTTCCCATCAACATCAACCACCATTTTTGATCGTGTGTCAAATAATATAGACAATATTAACATAAGAATTGTTTAACATATCTTATTAGCGATGTCCAGATTTACTAGATTTATATGTTCCCATATATTATCATAACAATAGGCTTGTGCTTATCGAGGTGTTAGTGTTAAGTACAAGAGGATCGGATTGACGTATCTCGTTCTGATATGATCCTATCGACGTATTGATCTATCAACACTACAAGTACAATGATTGGGTGTGCAACATATGTTCACATTTTTCAGTGGTTCTAAACCTGGAACATATGTCCGCACCCTGGGAGCAACGACGACAAAAACAATTAATATGGAAGTGAGGAGGGATAACAGACCATTCCTTGGGGGGGGGCACATAAAGATAAGCATTCATAATGAGAAATAACAAGAATTATAATTATAAGCAACAAGAACTATTATGATAAACAAAAAGAGTTATAATGATAAGTAGTAAGAACTAAAATCATAAACAACAAGAACTATAATGATAAATAACAAGAGTTATAAGTATAAACAATAAGAACTATAAGTATAAATAACAAAAACTATAATCATAAACAATAAGAAATATAATTGATAAAAACAAGAAATATAAAGATAAACAACAAGAATTATAATTTATAAAAATAAGAAATATAAAGAAAAACAACAAGAATTATAAAGCTGAAAAAGGCCTAATGAGTGGCTGTTGACATTAAAGGAATACTAGCAGAATCAATACACGTCTTCATACTTTATGATTTTATTTCCGTGGTTTACATTGGTCACTATTTATATCTTCTTCTTCTTCAGCGTTCATTCTCAAACTCCCGCTGATCTCTCTTGTATCATTCCGATGATCCTACTAGATTTCCATAAGGATGTAGTCCAGGAAATGAAAATGCGTTGTGTCGCAGTTTTATATACATCCGTCTTCGGCGGAACTATGTATATAATTTGTGTCGCCTGACAACGCCGACTAATGAAATACACGGAAATAATCGGAAACATGATGTATGAAGGCTTGTTGTGATTCTGCTGGTAGACGCTGAGATTCGATTGCCACGCTTGGTGAGTAGTAAAGAAAGTTGATGATTTCCAGCTTACAACAGGTTGAGGACTACTGATACAGTTCGTATACAATAGGTTGAGAACTACTGATACAGTTCGTATACAACAGGTTGAGAACTACTGTTCGTATACGCATGGACGCACTAGCTGCACATATGTTTGATTTGTGGAATAATTTATGTTTGCGGGATAAATGTATGGGAAACTGGATTAACACATATTGCTAAGCTCTGGAGCTATAAATCGAAATTTTTGACGTCAAGTACTGAGAGAAAAAAAACAACAGAAATGTAAGAAAAGGGTCAAAAGTAAAAACCAAGTAGATTACATAGAATACAAGACAGCAAAAATAAATGCCAAGAAAATAATTAAAACTGCTAAAATCAACTTATGGAAAGAATATGGAGACATGTTCACGTAGATTATAAAAACGCACAAAAGAGTTTCTACAAGAAAATTGAGAACATGAGAAACAAAGAAGATATATATATATATAAATATATATATATATATATATATATATATATATATATATATATATATATATATATATATATATATATATATATATGAACCAATAGAAATAATGAATTAAGAAAACGTTGATGCACTAAAAGAACCGAAGCAAATAATTGAAAGCTGACAGCAATCTTTCAAAGGACTACTGAACCTAAAGGAAGGAGAAGAAGACACACTAACAAACACTACAGCATCAAATTAAGAACCAAACATACTACTATGGGAAATACAAAATGCAATAAACAAAGCAGCAGGCTCTGATAACATACAAACAGAACTTATCAAAGCAATAGCAGAAAGCGGAAAAAAAAATATACACCGACTTTTCAATGTTATATGGAAGAAACAAGAAACACCAGAAGACTGGAGAAACCCGATAATCATTCCCATATGGAAGAACAATAGGCAGTAAGAGATTTTGCATAAAATACAGAGGGATATCTTTAATTAGCCACAAAAATAAAATTTTAAACAAAATACTAGAACAACGATTACGATCATGCATTGAACCACAACTTTAAAACATACAAATGGGTTTTCGTAAGAGCAAAAGCTGTACGGATTATATTTTTACACTGAGACAGCTAACAGGAAGAGCGACAGAAAACAATAAGGAATTATACATCGCATTCGTCGACCAAGAAAAGGCTACCGACAGAGTAGACAGACAACAACTATGGAAAACACTATCAATATACGGAGTTCCAGAGAATTTAATAAATATATGCAAGGGAATTTATTCTAATAGCCAATGTGAAGTAAGAACAAATACAGGAGTGTCAATAAGTTCCAAATCTAATCAGGAGTTCGCCAGGGGTGTTTCCTATCCACTATACTTTTTTATAACATATATCGACCACATCTGTAAAATAACAAGTACCAACGAAGAAGATAAAGTGAAAGACAAATTGTACGAACTACTCTTTGCAGACAACCAAGTACTAATAGCGACACCAGAAGAACAACTACAAGAACATATGAACAGACACATGTCAAAAATTCAACATGAAGATTAATACTGAAAAGACTAAATAATGGCAATAGCAAAGAAAGAAAGAAATATCACTATCCCCATCGATGATAAACACCTTAAACAAGTAGAAGAGATCACTTACTTAGGAAGCATTATATCGAGTAAAGGGAAAAAGAGTAAAGAGATACAAAATAAATGCAACAAAACATATCAGATCCTAGGACAGATGACACGTATTTTTAAGAAAAAAATGTAAACATACACTAAAGTTGCATTATTGCATTATATAAGACTATTATTATCCTATCACTGTGCTACCAGTGCCACACCTGGACAATGACAACACAAGACAAAGGAAAATAGTGACAACAGAAATGACATGTCTACGAAGAAAACTCAATGTGTCATTAAGAGATAGAATTAGAAACGATAACATCAGACATATAACCAAAACAATACCAGTATTGGAACACGTAATAAGTTAAAAAAATCAAGTGGTTTTCGCACACTTCCAGACATGGCCGGTCTTAAGCCATTGCAACCTATGCGGCCTCAGTGGGCCCCGCACTTTCATAGGCCCATAAATTCATATTAGAATTTATTTTATTATCCTCTTCCCTACCCAGACTGGGCCCCGCGCAATCCGTTTCGCATAGGGCCCCGCAATTGTTAGGGGCGGCTCATCTTCCAGACTACCAACAGATAGCATGCCACAGATGGCCATGATACATAGACATCACGGCTATAAAGTCAAAGGCAGAGTCGTGCCTCAGCTAAGAGGCTTTAATCCCCCATTTAACAAACAAACAAAGCCAAAGGCAGACCATATATACAAGATGGATAAAAGAAGTCACAGGAATAGGTTTAGGAACAGCACACAAGGGAGCCATCTTCAGAGAACTCTTCTACCCCGGACGCCGCAAGACAAACAAGGGCCACAGCGAATAGATATATAAACAGAATGACTAGCAAAAAAATGTAGATTGTGCTGACTTATCAATTTAGTTTGTTGTTTGAACATATTATGTGTTGTTTGGTCTTAATAAATGTTTGTACAGTATGTTACACTGTGTAGTTTCAAGGGATAACAACCAGATATCTGGTATTTAATGAGTTTACATTTCTTTTGGAGATGCGGCCCTTTCAACCAGTGAACAACAAAGTACAATTAGATTATACCAGGACGCACTACCATAAAATATTAGAGGTAACAAAGACCCCCAAGTTAGTATAACTAACAATTACCCAAAATTTCGGAAGAAAACCCACTTATAAACAAGATGTCGCGAGCGAGATTCAGCTCTCGCCCCCTTGAACACAAAGCTAACAGCTTAACCACTACGCCATTTAACACTGACTGATTAGTAGGATGTCCTGTATATTATTTCTCTGTATTACGGTTACATTAAAAATTTTTTAATAAGTTAAACCGTCCCTCGACATTGCAGTCACGGTGACTAATAGGAAGTCATCATTCTAAAAGGATGATATTTAACTTTTCAAGTGATTTTCATTGATCAGGATACTCTATGTAAACAACCAATGAAAAGCACGGGAAAAGTCTATATGGAATCACATTACAAGGATGATTGCCGAAGAGTCAGCAGGCATGTATGTCGAAGGACTCGGTTAGAGGATATATTTTTCTCTGAAAACTATCATCATGTGGACTATGTTTTTTCACTGACAAGTTTTATTATCAGGTACATGAGGTCAAATCCTAGAGTCAAGAGTATTCTAAATCATCGCTTCTCTAACTTTGTTATAGTACGGCCTGTACAATTTCTGTTATGAGACCAAGTCCCCGTCCGAAAAAAATCGATATACACACAAATTCGATATACACACAAATTCGATATACATTCAAATTCGATATACACACCAATTCCATATACACACAAATGACTTTAGAATTTAAGAAGATTTGTGTGTGACCCGTTAGACATGTTGCCACGGGTCGGCTGTTGAAAAGTGCTGTTTTAAATATGATAGAGTATAGAACATTGTGTCCATGGTATTCTACATATTATTTTGTTGAACAGAGATTGTGAGTGTCCGACCTGCGGGCCTTATACAGCCTGCGTTATCACATGATCCGAAAGACAACAGTAAGGGGGGGGGGAAGGGACACAACATTTCATTTATGTTTTGTACTTCTCTATAGTAACATACATTATGTAAGGGAATCATAATAATTCCATGACACTCTTCCTCTTCTTCTTCTTCTGCGATCAGTTTCCTATGATCATAAGTCTATACAGGAAAGGGCCGCCTCCATGAATTCAGTGGTCAGCAGTGGGTCCTCACGGTTGCCCCACAGCTTCACCTTCAGATCTGTCTCTTGTGGCCATATTTTGGTTCTCACGTCATCAAAGAGTGGGCATGTCTGCAGAATATGTTCTGGAGTCTGGGGACCCTTTTGACATGGGTATTGGTCAATTTGGACAGCCTTAATTTTGTGGAAATGTGCTTGTAGTCTGCAATGTCCTGTGCGAAGTCTAAAAATTGTGGTTTGTTGTGACCTGTTTAGCTTTAGAATAGGGTCCTGTGAAAAGTTACTGCCTGTTCTCTGACTCCATGTATGTTTGTATTTTCCTTTGATGAGGGATTTTGCTTCAGTCAGTGATATTTTGTGCTGGAATTGTTCCTTTTTTGCACCTGCTTTAGCCAGTCTGTCAGTTCCTTCATTTCCTGCTATTCCACAGTGGATCCCTGCAGCACAACTTTATTGTTGGCAGATAGTTGATTTAGAAGTTCTACAGTTGTTTTTGTTTGGAAATCTTTAGGTTCCTTTTGGATGGTTTGGAGTACTGACATGCAGTCACACAAGAAGACCATGTTAGCTCCTTTGAGCATCCGTTCCTCTAGAGCCTTTGATGCTTCCAAGATGGTTTGTAGCTCTGCCCTGTATTTTGTTGATAATTTGCCAGTAGCGATTGAGAGTTCTAGTTTTGGGGTGTTTGGTATGAGTATTAGTATCCCAGCTCCTCCTTTCTTTACTGCACACTCTGATGATCCATCTGTGAAGACATGAATCCACTGTGAGGTAGGGTATTGGGTATCTAGGTGATCAAGTGTTTTTGCCTTAAGGGCAGTAGGGGTTTCCATAGTTTTGCTCTCAATGCCTGGTATTGTACGTTTTGCAGTATATATGGGTGAAGTGTTTGTGATGTTGCAATATGCTTCTAGCTGTTCCCATTCATCCGGATTGTTGCTGGTTACTTCTTTATTGGCTTTCATAAGTTTTTTTTGATAGGTGATTGAAGCTTGGTCTTTTCAGTCTGTTTTTTGTTAGTTCATTGATTTCCCATGCATAGGGTGATATTTCAGGCGTCTAAATTTTTATGTCATTATTGTGATTTTTCTCATCCCTGCGGTCTGTTAAGTTTTGTAATCCTGTTGTTGCTTCCATTGATGTTATAGGTGTGCTCCTTAGTCCTCCTGTTATGATTCGGAGACCTGCATTTTGAATTTTGTCCAGCACTCTGACAGCCAAGAGATGATGGGAGATGTTTGTGTCGAGCCAGCCAAGAGATGATAGGAGATGTTTGTGTCGAGACAGCCAAGAGATACATGACAGGTGCTTGTGTTGAGACAACATAGAGATGATGGGAGATGTTTGTGTCGAGCCAGCCAAGAGATACATGACAGGTGCGTGTGTTGAGACAACATAGAGATGATGAGAGATGTTTGTGTTGAGACAACATAGAGATGATGAGAGATGTTTGTGTTGAGACAACATAGAGATGATGAGAGATGTTTGTGTTGAGACAACATAGAGATGATGAGAGATGTTTGTGTTGAGACAACATAGAGATGATGAGAGATGTTTGTGTTGAGACAACATAGAGATGATGGGAGATGTTTGTGTTGAGACAACATAGAGATGATGGGAGATGTTTGTGTCGAGCCAGCCAAGAGATACATGACAGGTGCGTGTGTTGAGACAACATAGAGATGATGAGAGATGTTTGTGTTGAGACAACATAGAGATGATGAGAGATGTTTGTGTTGAGACAACATAGAGATGATGAGAGATGTTTGTGTTGAGACAACATAGAGATGATGGGAGATGTTTGTGTCGAGCCAGCCAAGAGATACATGACAGGTGCGTGTGTTGAGACAACATAGAGATGATGGGAGATGTTTGTGTTGAGACAACATAGAGATGATGAGAGATGTTTGTGTTGAGACAACATAGAGATGATGAGAGATGTTTGTGTTGAGACAACATAGAGATGATGGGATTTGTCTATCCTCATTCTACTTACATTTGTCTATCCTCATTCTACTTACATTTGTCTATCCTCATTCTACTTACATTTGTCTATCCTCATTCTACTTACATTTGTCTATCCTCATTCTACTTACATTTGTCTATCCTCATTCTACTTACATTTGTCTATCCTCATTCTACTTACATTTGTCTATCCTCATTCTACTTACATTTGTCTATCCTCATTCTACTTACATTTGTCTATCCTCATTCTACTTACATTTGTCTATCCTCATTCTACTTACATTTGTCTATCCTCATTCTACTCACATTTGTCTATCCTCATTCTACTTACATTTGTCTATCCTCATTCTACTTACATTTGTCTATCCTCATTCTACTTACATTTGTATATCCTCATTCTACTTACATTGTTCATTCCTTTTCTTTTTGAAAATATATTTAACATTTCCTACAATCAACGTTTCATTTATTCCAAAATTGTTCTTTAAATAATAAACCCAAACACTTTGCACAAGTAAATGTCTCGCCCACGAGATGAAACCTCTAGCGGGCTCTTGGAAAAACCCACAATATAATCTCAAAACAGACTCATGCAGCAACCAGAATATTCTGTAAAGTGTGAAATTTGCTCAAAGCATCTTTGTGATTATTTTGAATACAAGAGAAATGATCGATAACGAAATGTCAGCTGGCAACATTTTATAACTGTATTCAAATGTTGCACATTTTATTTTTGACACTTTCATTTAGAACACCTTGCCCAGCGTGATTTTTTTCCCCATAACTTGTGGCAAATGTAATTGCTCAAATTTGTAGGAATGGGTTGTTAGAAAGTTGAAACTGATTATTGCCAAATTTTTAGATAAAATGTCTCTAAACCCGGCAAATCTCTTAGAAGTTTGAAAATATACACACCAAGTATTGAAAATATACACAATAAGTATTGAAAATATACACAACAAGTATTGAAAATATACACGTATTGAAAATATGTAGATGATTTACTTTATTGTACTCGGGTTACCTCATATGTACTTGGCCCCCCTGAATAAAGCGGCACGCCGCCTGCTGAGAGTATCACGCATAGTACGGCTAACTGGAACGATAATCCTCAGGAATCTCTGAAAACATCCGCTTTACTAACAAGACGTCGCCAGCGAGTCTCGAACCCGCGACCACTTGAGTACAAATCGAATTTCTTAACCATCTCGTCAGGAAAACACTCCTCTCCCAGTCTGGATCCCCTTAAATTATTCCTAGGCAATATTATTAGAAAAGCAGTAAAACACAAGTCTACAAAACAACATCTATTAGACAATGAGACATTTCATACGCTGGCAAGACAAGAATCGACCATGTACTCGCGGAAGCTGCACGACTGCAAGCAATAAAACATAAGATTGTGTCTCCAAACCGACAATACTTGCAGCGACTCTTTCAGTCGAAGTAATAGGGAAGACAATTGTTCCATCAAACTATTATGTCCTTTTTCTCCTCTTAAAAAAAACCCTTTTTGATGCACAGAGATTGAGTGGTGAGACCATCTCAGTGCATTTTTAATATTTAAGTTCGTGTTTTTATTACCTGTTTGTGTTTCTTGAGAAAGGTCACTGTTGGACAGTAACGTAGAAAAAGTTCTTGTTCCTTTTTTATTGTTATTTCTCTTTTTACATTGGTTTTACTATTTGGTAGTTAGCCTGTCTCTGTGAAGGAGTGTACAGAGCGCTCGCATGTGACGGCCAGTGTACCGGTTCTTGTTTACATTAGCATCTATCGACGAATTTTATTGTTAACTAATCGAATTATCTTATAAATAATTAGTCAATAATGAATTTAAATTTTCATATTTTAGGGTTAAGGTTATGAGTTATTTATTTATTACAAAACTAATCCTAATCCTAACCTTAAATATATTTATATTTACCCTTTTTGGAACTGGTTTGAAATTAGTACCTACCTATGTAATTATTTCCCTTGTCGGTAGGTACTAATTGGAAACAATAACCCGGGTTTGAATCTCGCCAAGCCAATTGTGCATTCCGAACGTTCAGAAAGCAATGACAAACTACTGAACGTATTTATATTGCCTAGAAAATCACTACAGCCAATAAAAATGCTGTGTTAATGGCTAGGTTCTGTATATGATATGCGACCATTTCAGTTAGATTATGAAGTAACAATATTACATTAGCATAGTATCGATCGATTCCGTGTAGTGTTGCTGCGGTACTCTCCATCTTGTCGGATATTCTCTGACAGTCTGGTCATTTACGCTCACAGAAGCAGAATGACCGGCTCAAGATCGGAAGGAGATTCGAAATACTGTAACGACTGCTACATCCTGTCCAGGACATGATTGATACATGATAAGGAATTCGTTACTGTTAGAAATATTACATTTACATTTATTTATTACCGATTGCAAAAAACAATATACCAGATAGAAGTGAATTTGTGAATTCAAAGTGAAAAAATACACCAGATAGAAGTGAATTTGTGAATTCAAAGTGAAAAAATACACCAGATAGAAGTGAATTTGTGAATTCAAAGTGAAAAAATACACCAGATAGAAGCCCAATTGTGAATTCAAAGTGAAAAAATACACCAGATAGAAGTGAATTTGTGAATTCAAAGTGAAAAAATACACCAGATAGAAGCCAAATTGTGAATTCAAAGTGAAAAAATACACCAGATAGAAGTGAATTTGTGATTTCAAAGTGAAAAAAAGGACAGAGAAAGAGAGAGCTAGAGAGCTAGAGAGAGATTGATATATGAAGCGATATGAGAGAGATAGAGATGGTTGGTTGCTATCCCCCGAAACTGTGAGCGATTTGCTTTTACTTACTACGTGCAGTGGGGGGCGGTTTCTCAGTGCTTTCTTTCATACCCAGGAGACTTCAGCAATCGGCTTAATGTAATGTCCACTCAGTGGGGGTAAGAGATGAAGAAATAGAGAGAGATATAGAAAGGGAGAAGTAGAGAGTTCAAATCTATAATAATATAGAACTAACAAACGTATTTACCGCTCTCATCACAAACCTCCAAAGTACACTTAACCCCCCCCCCCCCCAAGCAAATTTTCCGTTTCTGATTTGTTGATACAGGCGCTAAAAAATATATATATATTTGAAAATCTCCCACTGACGCACATTCATATTTTTTTTTACAAAAATGGCTAGTTCCCATTTGACCCCAAACAGTTGACCCTGATATGTTATTAGGTCAGCACTATTAATAGATTGAGCGTGGCGGATGTTATATGATCAAATACTTGGGGCATCGCATTAGAATCACGCATTAATTTTGTTCTCTCGTAAAGTATATTGTTAGACTATCTTCTGAGCTTTCTCTCACTCAAACTCCTGCAGATTAGCAGGATGTAGTCCCGGAAATGGAAAACATGTTGTGGTTTACAGTTTGGCTGAGATATTTGCGCCAAACACACAATATGTAATGAATGTAAAAAAAAAAGTTATGAAATGGAGGTATTGGCAGAAATGAAGGTAGTGGTAGAAATGGAGGTAGTGGTAGAAATGAAGGTAGTGGTAGAAATGGAGGTAGTGGTAGAAATGGAGGTAGTGGTAGAAATGGAGGTAGTGGTAGAAATGAAGGTAGTGGTAGAAATGAAGATCGAGGTAGAAATGGAGGTCCTAGTGGTAGAAATGGAGGTAGTGGTAGAAATGGTGGTAGTGGTAGAAATGGAGACCGAGGTAGAAATGAAGGTCGAATTAGAAAAGAAGGTAGTGGTAGAAATGGAGGTAGTGGTAGAAATGGAGGTAGTGGTAGAAATGGAGATCGAGGTAGAAATGGAGGTAGTGGTAGAAATGGAGATCGAGGTAGAAATGGAGGTAGTGGTAGAAATGGAGGTAATGGTAGAAATAGAGGTAGTGGTAGAAATGGAGATCGAGGTAGAAATGGAGGTCCAAGTAGAAATGGAGGTAGAGGTAGCAATAGAGATAGTGGTAGAGATGGGGTACGAGGTAGAAATTGAGATCTCGGCTGAACCGCGATCTCTGAAGTATAATTTTATGAATACTAAAAGGTACCATATGCCTATTTGCTATGAGCCGACTTCATTGTCCCCCCCCTCCCCCGGGAAACCCTTATATTCTCAGCCCCCCCTCAGCAAATGATGAAATGTGAGAGTTCTTATGATGTCTTGTGCTCGCTGATTATAATTTGGTCACATTTTCTAGTTATGTCGTAAGCATTTATTCAAGAAAGTGATACCCTTTGGCATGTATACATCAGTCTACGTCAACAACTGCCTATCGAAAGCGACTAGCATTGAGCATCTCGTGATGTAGTAATTAAGCCGTTCATACTATGCTGAAGTCGTAGCGGGTTCGAATCCGCTACAACGTTTCGCTTACAAAGTGGATTTTTTCGAAGAGCCATGGAGAGTATATCTTGGAGCTACGGAGTTACGTGCACTGAGTGCTACTCGTTTCGTGGCGTGTCGCTTCGTTAAGAGGGATGGAGTACAAATAAGGAAATCCAAGTACAATGAATTCGATTCTCTACACCTACTGTTCCCTTTTATAGTCATTAGATGTTTTGTCGATGTGTCCAGTATAAAGAAAATCAACAAAAGTGTCAACAGAGGATTGAAATACACACGAAGATAGATAGCTTCACAGATATGGCCACGAAGATAGATAGCTTCACAGATATGGCCACGAAGATAGATAGCTTCACAGATATGGCCACGAAGATAGATAGCTTCACAGATATGGCCACGAAGATAGATAGCTTCACAGATATGGCCACGGACGACCGAATATCTACATTTAATCCAGTATACATAGATGGAGCACATGGCTGTGTGGTTAGACCGCCGTTCTCAGATTCTTGAAGCCCCGTGTTCAATCCGCGGCTGGACACAAAAAAAGACAAAGCCGACGTGACTCCCCCCCCCCCACTACCCATCGATAGCCTCTCTTCAATCCTATGCAATACATTGATGGAGTACAGAGAACAAACGAATGTGCAGCAACATCAACATGTTTAGAATATACCAATAAACCTACATATAAATGATTATAACAATCAGCATATATTATGCACGAGATTATAAACAGTAGTGCTGTAAAATGCTAAAAATAAATATTGGAAAACGATATGAACAAAATACTTGTCACATGAATATTAATATCCTAATTACGTATGTTCTTTACGCGCGATACACATCTGTTAAATTAGTATTGAACCAGTCCTTTGTTACGATTCATATTCGAGTTGTGTATCGAGTACGTGAACTAACATTCCAACGTTTTCAGTTAAGATCAATAACAACTTCTTTCGAAAAATAGATTTGTTTACCAAACTTGACATCCGGGTTTGGACAACGTAGGTTTGAGTTCAATGCGTGTGGTTAAGTATGACCAATCAGATCAGGGACTGGTAGAAACAGCTCACGTTTCCCGCCACATAATAGTTATTCGAATAGCCCTGTTATAGTTACTCGTTCGCTAGTGGTAGTATGTGGGCGAGAAGTATGGGTGCCGGCAGATGGGTATAACGAAGCGCATTTTGTGGAAGGATGTAGAGAGAGGCCTGTGAGCGGGTGCTTTGATTTGAGTAACGCGGGGGAGTGAGCAGCTGATTACCGACATGGGGGTGGATTCGATAAATCAATAAGCTGATCGCACATGATGATGATGCTGAAGCCCCGAGAGAGTATGAGTTTGTCACTCTTGTTGCCTATGCTAGGCGGTGAAGTTTCACTTACGGATCTCCAGACTAGTTTCTCTCCAGACTAGTTTCTCTCCAGACTAGTTTCTCTCAAGACTAGTTTCTCTCCAGACTAGTTCCTCTCCAGAATAGTTTTTCTCCATAATAGTTTCTCTCCAGACTAGTGTCTCTCCAGACTTCGCTCTGGAATAGCTTTTCTCCTGATTAGTTTCTCTCTTGAGCTGGTTTCTCTCCAGACTAGTTTCTTTCCAGATTAGTCTCTCCCAGAATAGTTTATATTCAGACGAGTATATCTCCAGACTAGTTTCTTTCCAGAAAAATTGCTACCCAGACTAGCATATCTCTAGACTAGTATCTCTCCAGAGATAATTAATTACATAAATTACATTAATAAAAATCGTAATACCACCATGCATTAATTAATAAAAGTCCACCGTTCATTAATTAATAAAAATCCACCATGCATTAATTAATAATAGTCCACCGTTCATTAATTAATAAAAGTCCCGGATGTATTAATTAATAAAATTCCGCATACCACCATGCATTAATTAATAGAAGTCTACCGTTCATTAATTAATAAAAGTCCACCATGCATTAATTAATAAAAGTCCACCGTTCATTAATTAATAAAAATCCACCATGCATTAATTAATAATAGTCCACCGTTCATTAATTAATAAAAGTCCCGGATGTATTAATTAATAAAATTCCGCATACCACCATGCATTAATTAATAGAAGTCCACCGTTCATTAATTAATAAAAGTCCACCATGCATTAATTAATCAATTTCCTTTTCAACATTATAACTAGGCAGTTCGAGAATTTTTGCTAGCACGACTATGCCATCAGGTTGCGTCAAATACTCATACTACCAAGGGCACCCTAATAAAATGCGTCAAATACTTTGATATAATTGAGAAGTACTTGGGAGCAATGTATGAAAGAAGTGTCTCTCGATTTAAAGTGACTTTTATCGCTAAACTAAACACACACAAAGCTATGTTACCAACATAAACATGGGACGCTGAAAACAATCACAAATGTGACAAGAGAACAAAACAAGATGACCATCATAAAATTTACCAGAACAAGTTGTCATTTACCAGAACAAGTTGTCATTTACCAGAACAAGTTGTCATTTACCAGAACAAGTTGTCATTTACCAGAACAAGTTGTCATTTACCAGAACAAGTTGTCATTTACCAGAACAAGTTGTCATTTACCAGAACAAGTTGTCATTTACCAGAACAAGTTGTCATTTACCAGAACAAGTTGTCATTTACCAGAACAAGTTGTCATTTACCAGAACAAGTTGTCATTTACCAGAACAAGTTGCCATTTACCAGAACAAGTTGTCATTTACCAGAACAAGTTGTCATTTACCAGAACAAGTTGTCATTTAGCCGTTACGAATAGGTCACATCTGAACCTGCAGACCCATGTTTAAACAAATAAAGATTGATAGTTCAGCCACGTGTGCATGTCAATGTTCATCAGATTTTTGAGTATAAGCGAACTCAAAAATATACAATAGGACACTTTACTGGATTGGAGACACAACAGTAACAACTGAACTAAAATGATCCGCGCATGAGCTACAAATTCAAGAGATGTTTGTACTAGCGATGAAACAACGTTATTGATATAAGAAAAGACAATATATTTCAAACAAATAAATAGCGTATAGCGATAGACTATATAAACATATATGAATATAAGTAAGTAAAGTAAAAAGTAAAGTAACCCATAGCATTTATTAATGCCGTAGGGGTGTGAGATGTTAGCGCTCTCACATTTCACAGGCTCTGCAAATGAGGGCGGTAGCCATCTCCTCTCCCTCGCAGTCTTTACTTCCCGGATTATTCCGTTACCCATTTAAAGCTGGGTCGACCTGGGAGCCGGTGCGATCTGAAAACATTTCCGCCTCAACTGGGGAATGAGGCCCAGGACCACTCATATGCGAAGCCAGTGCGCTAACCACTGCACTAACGCGGCTCCCTATGTTTATGAATATAAACATACATTGGAATCGCATATATATATATATATATATATATATATATATACACAGGGCCGGTCTTAGGCCATTGCAACCTATGCGGCCGCAGTGGGCTCCGCACTTCATTGGCCCATAAATTCATATTAGAATTCGTTTTATTATCCTCTTCCCTACCCAAATTGGGCCCCGCGCAATCACTTTCACATTGGGCTCCCCAATTGTTAGGGCCGGCCCTGTATATATATATATATATATATATATATACACACAAACATCTAAAACATCTAACCCTTCTAAATGTAACATCAAGGTCAACGGGACAGTTCTTAAACAAGTAGACAAATTTAAAAATGTGGGCACAACATTATTACTTCAGATGGTAGATGCGTTTCAAAAGCAGCATTTCAGAAGATGAGGAACATCTTGTGTAATAAATTATTATCAATAGAAGTAAGAAAGAACACACTAAAATGTTACATAGATCCCATTTTGTTACATGGTAGTGAAGCATGGGCAATTGACAATTTTGCAAGAAAACATCTGGAGGACACAGAGATGTGGTTTTTTTAGAAGAATGTTTAAATATCATGGACAGCTAAAAAGAGTAATGCTATAATTCTACAACTGGTCAACTCAAATAGAGAACTTATTAACTGTATTAGAAGACGACCATCACAGTTTCTGGGTCATGTCATGAGAGGATGTTGGCTAGAGAACATCGTAACAACTGGAAAGATCGAGGATAAGAGAGACAGAGGAAGACAACATGAGATAATGTTGGATGGCTTGAAAGCTTGGCATGATGCAGAATCATCAGAAACTATATTTAAATGTATAACAAACAGAAGACTGTGGAGAGACATGATCGCCTACGCCGGAAGACATGGTACCAATGAATGAATATATGTAATGACTAATACATACACAATAGGCAACCATCGATGATCCAAAGGAAAAGTATCTATTACTCATACTAATTATCTTTTCCAGAACGATTGTATTGTAGCATGGTCTTCTTGCATGAGTCGACCTGTCTCTTTCCGGAGGTTCTTGAGTTCGAGTCATCATTCAGATGATAGACATTTTTCCTGGCAAGAAATTTATGTCATAAGTTGCCACTAAAATGGAAAATGTGCAAAGTGCGCACTTTCAAGAACACTATCAGGTCATAAATCAATAATGAATCAATACGAACAGTGTGACAGTCATCTCTCAAAGGAAACATATTTAAAATAGATGTTAAGGCTCCTAGAAATAATACACCATCACAAAAACTAATGACATTTCATTGAAACTCTTGTCGGTGGTAGAATGTTCAGAAATTTCTGTTGATATTGTATAAGGAAAAGATTATAGCACATTTTGTCCGTTGGTACAAATTCATTGTTGATGATGGAATGATCAAAAATTGATGTTGATTTTGTCTAATGACAAGATTATAAAACATTTGTCCGTTGGCACAAATTCATTGTTGATGATTAGAACATAGAAATGAGTATACGTTTACGTATTTGAACCTGACAGGAGGATAAAAAGAACAGGGGCGTAGTTTTAGAGCCGCTATATGATGTTCAGATTACACACAGAAATAGTGGTAATTTAGTTATGGTTAAACCCTTGGAGATAAGGGTAATTTTGGGTATGGCTCAATGTTATAGAAAACAATTCTCACACAGTCGCACTGACTGGCGAGACATTTGACGTTATAAGACCTGTTGGCTAATTGGATAAGAACGTTTAAAAATAAATCATTTTACTTTTTTTGCAATCAAGAATGGGCAAAGAATCTTGAAGAACTTGCCAAAAATAGACGCAACAAAGAAAGCAGAGAAGCTCGCTCCACATAGAAACAGAACATAATATAATAAACTGACTGCACAGATCCGACTAGAGACAAAAAACGCAAATCAACAAAAATAGTTAGACACTTGTACTAAGCTCAACCTTCACATTGATGGCAGGAGGGCATAGAAACCATAAAATAGCCTATCAGGAAAAAACAAACACAAAGCCAAAACCACTGCTGACCGCAAACCTGTTACTAGTGGAAGACACAGGCAAAGTAAACAGTTTCAAGAAATATTTTTCAAGCACCAACAAAATCTCCCCCGGGAAAGTACTTGTAAATACACTTTGCAAGATTCTAAAAGAAATATCCAAGCTTGCAAATACTGCACTCTTTGATGAAAACTTCACATTCAAGAACTTAGACTTATAAAAATAAACTACAGCCAAGAAAAGCACCATGATCTAAAATATTCAATGAGAGATCTAGGAACCATAGGAAAAAACAGAGTTCCTAAACTTCATAAATACAATTGGCAAAGTGGAACCCTACCAATAACCTGGAAGATCGCTATTGTCAAGCCAATATTAAAGTAGGATAAACATGAAGATGACATAAAAAGCTTTCAGACAATCTCTTTAACATCAGTAAACGTGCAGAACGAATGCCGAACAACATAATATACTGGTGATTGAAAGCTTCAGCGTCCCTCAACAACTCTAAAATAGGCTTCCGAAGTGGATTAAGGACTGATTTTACGAGCACAGAATATGAAGGGCATTTGTCAGCAAGGCAAGAATACAGTCGCTGTCTTTGTAGATCTAATACGAGCATATGACAAGTTATTGAGAAAAAGGCTATTGCTAAAAATTCAAAAGATGAGTATTTGTGGGAAAATGCACAAAAGGATTAAGAACTACCTAAGTGACAGAACCATATATACTGCAGTAAATAATAAACTATGATCCATACGTACGTTTGAAAGAGCACTACACCAAGCCTCAACCCTCAGCTGCACCTTATTCTTAATCTTCATAAATGATCTCACTAAACTGCTTAACACCCCAAAGCCATGCTGCAGATTACCGTGTCATATTGACAAGTGGATCAGCCTTACCTCTGGCTTCAGAGAGACATAGAAAAACCATCACAATATCAACATACTGTAACTTCTGGAAACTGAAGGTCAACATCAGTAAAACCACATACACCATATTTACACTTAGCACAAAAAAAAAAAAAAAAAAAAATAAATACGAAGAAACATAAAATTACCCTTTAAGAAGCTCAAATAATTCGCGAAGACAATGACAATACAACATACCTAGGTGTTCAGCTGGACAGGAGGCTAACCCTTCTGCAACTTTATTAATAATATCGTATAATTATATTAGTAATAGAAAGGACGTATAGGAAAGAACGTCTGAACTTGCTAAAGCGACTTACAAGTACATCATGGGAAGCGGACAAGATAACAATTAGACATACATATGTACATATGATACGACAGATCCATATTAGACTATAATCTCCCATTGCAGGCCACATCATCGAAAAGCTCTTGCACACACTTGTACAGAGTCCAAAGTCACTCACTCCACTTCATTTGTGGCGGCATAAGATCAGCACTAACAGTGGCCTGTGAAATCGATGTAAACATAGAGCCACTAGACATTAGAAGAGAAAGGACAGCTATGATGTTCATTCGTCGTAATCGACAACGACCAAAAACTCAACCATAATAATAATAACAATAAGGAATACATAATAATAAAGTTAATAGTGCGTTTTAAGTGATTAGCAAGTCCAATGCGCGCACAAAATGTTCTACAGAATTGACAAATGTAGAGGGTGTCTATGGGACGTTGAGAAGTTTTTTCCCTTTCTACGTGCTCGCTTCTGTCTTGCAGTATCTTTCCTGGCCTCTTCCGCTGCTAGTGCTCCCGTTCTAAGTCTGTAACGCCATGCTGTTCTATCCGGAGCGAGGCTCTACCAAGGGCCTACGCCAATTTTAAGATGTTTCAGTGATGACTTGAGCGTGTCTTTGAAGCGCCTTTTCTGTCCACCAGCGTTTATAATTCCAGCCTTAAGTGCTCCATAATATATTTGTTTTGGCAGACGCGAGTCCTCCATACGCACAAGATGACAAGCACAGCGTGCTTGCGCCTTCATAAGTATTGTGTAGATGCTTATTGAGGTTGATTTTTCCAAGACCTCGTAGTCTGGTACTTTGTCCCACCAATGGATGTTTAGTAATTTACGTAGGCAGGTAAGATGGAAATGATTTAATTTTCTTGCATGTCTAGCATACACTGTCCACGTTTAACAAGCGTATAGTAGGGTTGGTATAACAGCAGCATGATATACTTGAAGTTTGGTGGTTGTTCTTATACCTCTTCTGTCCCATACATTGTTGCGTAATCTACCAAATACAGCACTAGCTTTTGCCATTCTATTGTCAATTTCCACATCGATGTTGACACCCCGAGAGAGTGAGAGAGAGAGAGAGAGAGTGAGAGAGAGAGAGTGCTTCCAAGGTAAGTAAAATTGTCGACTACTTGCAGTTTTTCCTGATTGACGATGATGGAAATAGCAGTAATTTGGCTATTTGATGTTGCTTGGTGCATGACTTCTGTTTTTTTTGGTGTTAATAGGGAGACCAAAGTTATTGCTGGCCCGTGAGAAGCGGTCTATGGTGCTCTGCATGTTTACGACAGAGTCAGCATACAATGCACAGTCGTCAGCATAAAGTAATTCTCTAACAGTACTAGATTTAGTTTTCGTGTTTGATTTTAGATGACGTAAATTGAAATGACCACCATCTGTTCTGTAATTGATCATTATACCCGCTGTCTCATTACTACGATGTACATCCGCTAGCATGGCGTAAATAACAGGCTAACAGAGTAGGGGCCAGCACACATCCCTGCTTTACACCAATTGTGACAGGGAATGCAGGAGATACTCCTCCGTCGCAGATAACACTAGCCATCATTCCGTCATGAAATTGCGAAATTACAGTGACACGTTTTGGGGGGCATCCGAACTTTGTAAAAACCTTCCATAGTCCTTCTTTGTTAACGGTATCGAATGCTTTAGTTAAGTTTACAAATGTTGATAAGAGTTCACTATGTTGCTCTTGAAATTTTCTGAATTTATCGTGCAGCGAATATCATATCAACTGTACCACGACCTGCACGAAAACCGCACTGACTCTCTGGGAGTAGTTCGTTTAATAGTTGAGTGATTTAATCTATTGAGTATGACACGAGCAAGAATTTTACCAGCTATAGACACAAGTGATATACCCCTGATTATCGCAAGACTGTTTGGTACATTTGCCTTTATATAGGTGCACTATAAAAGCATCTTTTAGATCAAGAGGCAATGTACCTGAATTCCAGAAAATACCAAAAAATGTCAATTAGTATTTGAATCAGCAGTGGTCCGTCATTTTTATAAATTTCAGCAGGTACGGCATCCATACCAGGAGCTTTATCATTTGACATTTGTTTAATCGCTATAATAACCTCTTGACTGCTTGGAGGTATATCGAGTTCTTCTCTTATCCTAAGTTGTGGTATTCTGTTTATGACTTCTTCATTTATTACTGATGGTTTGTTTATGATTTCTTCAAAATGTTCAGCCCAACGATTTAAGATGTCATTTTTATCAATGAGAAGCTTCGACGAATCGGCATTTAATAGAGGTGGTGATCCAGGTGAGTGTGGGCTATAGATAATTATAAATAGATATAGAAGCTGTGGAAATACACAAACGACTCCCACAAAGTCATCATAACAAAGAAGTTGTCAACAAATGGACACACAAAACAAGACTAAAACAAAAATCCCCAGTTCATCTAGCAGAAGAACTAAACAAGAAACATCACCTTCCTGAAGATAGAGAGGAATCTGAAAGATTATCAAATATCCCACCAAAAGTATCCATCATACTACCCCAAATAAACATCACACTAATTGACAAGTCAGTAACCAAGACTTCTTCTTCTTCTTCTTCTTCTTTCGTTCACTTGAAACATGTCTATATCTGCAATTCTGTCTCCTTAATAAAACTCACTGTCTTTTGTAGTTCATACAGTGTCCCATAGAGCTTTGATTCCAGTGTTGTTTCCTCTGGCCAATATGTCTGCCTCAGTGTTTCATGCTCAGAACACTCTTGAAGTATATGTTTGGCACTCTGTACTGCCTGTCCACATGTACACATGGCCGTGTTGCCAATCTTGAACTTTGTATACATGTGACTGCGGAGTCGGTTGTGTCCTGTTCTGAGACGTAGAATTATAACTTGTTCTGATCTGTTCATAATGTGATAGTCATCTTGTGGTGGTGTTTGTGGCTTTCTTATTGACTTGATCATCTGTTTTTTCTGATGGTAGGTGATTGGTATATCTGGTTGATCTTCGGCAGCACCTTCCTTAGCCAGTTGGTCTGCTTTTTCATTTCCTGGTATTCCACAGTGAGAGGGTATCCACTGCATGGTTACCCTATACTGGTAAGACAATTCACTAAGTAGTTTTTTCAAGTCTGTTAGTTTTCCAGACTGGAGAGCTTGAAGCACTGACCTTGCATCTGTCAGGAATACCACAGGCTGTAGGTCAGAGTTGGAGTTCAGCAGTTTTTTAGCTGCCACCGTAATTGCCTGGATTTCTGCATCATAATTATTGCAGCATTTTCCTGTCGGTGTTCTGATTGTATCTCTAGGCTTGTGTGGATATTCTATATATACACCTGCACCTCCATTCCTCACAGCATTCTGTGCCGACCCATCTGTGTATACTCTGACCCATATATCTTGTGGATATTCCTCGTCCAGGAAACTGAGGGTGACTGTCCTCCGCTGCACACTGTTCAGTTCGTCCTCGCTTAGTATTCCTTTCACATGGGTCTGAATGTATATTGGCATTCCATGCCTTTCACTCCATGGGGTTTGTTCTGGTACAGACCTTAAGGGGCTGTCAACTTCAGGTAGGTCTGTAAGTTGTCTACGGAGTCGTTTAGCTTGATGGATAAAGCTGCTTCTTTTCAGTCGCCCCATTGCTAGGTTTTGGAATCTTTCTTTCATTGGATGACTTGGCATACACTGAAACTTTTCTGCTTGAATTAGTACTTTTGTGTCTCTGCGTTCGCCAAGTGTTTGTATTCTTCCCATTTTCTGCATCTCTGCTATGGGTGTTGATTTCATTGCTCCCAACATTATTCTAAGTGCCTGGTTTTGCACTTTATCTAGATCTTGTAATGTGGTGTTTGATGCAGGACACCACGCAGCTGAACCATATTCCAGGTGTGGTCTTATGCCTTGCTGGTAAACTTTACTGAGTATATTCCCACTGGCTCCCCATGTGGTTCCACTTAGTTTTCTCAGGATAGCTAACTTCCTCCTGGCTTTTGTTGTTGCTTTGTTTATGTGCTGCTTCCATGTCAGCTTATCATCAAAAGTAACTCCGAGGTATGTTGGTTGTTTGTCTTCTTTCAAGAGCTCTCCGTCTATCTTGATATGACCGGCTTTTTGTTTTGGTGAGAGGGTAAAGAGTGTAGTGCTGCACTTATCTGTGTTAATGCTGACACACCATCTATTTGCCCATAAGGTTAGGGCATTGATAGCTCTTTGTATTTGTTTAGTGGCCACTGTCGCATGTTCTTCCGTGCACCAGATCACCAGGTCGTCAGCATACATTGCCACTTTGCTCCCGTGTGGTAGTTCAGCAACTAGGTCATTGATGTAAACCAAGAAAAGTGTGGGTGACAGGACTCCTCCCTGGGGGACTCCATGACGCAGTAGGACTTTCTTGCTTTTGCGACCATCTAATTGTACCCTGGCTCTTCTATTATGCAGGTATGCTTTTACCCATTTGTACATTCTTGAGCTAACCCTGCAATTTCGCAATTTCTTTAGGAGCCCTTCTTTCCAGACCTTATCAAATGCTTTCCTGAGGTCTATCCATGCTGCTAGTACCAGTTTCTTTTCTTGGAAGGCATCCTCAATCTCTTGGGAGAGGTAGGTTGCCTGATCTTCAGTAGAGTAGCACTGTCTGAAACCTGCTTGCTGTGATACCAGAAGGTTTTCACTTTCAAGGTACCACTGCATCCTAAGATTGATAATGCGTTCCATTGTTTTACATAGACAGCTTGTGAGGCTGATGGGCCTGTAGTTGGAGACTGTGTTGCCATCTTTTCCTGATTTGAGGAGAGGTATCATTATTGCTTCTCTCCATGCCTGTGGTACATTACCTGTGGACCAGCTTGTGTTAAAGATTTGCAGCAGCTTTGCTCTTGCTGCAATTCCCAGGTTTCTAATCATTTCATTGGACACTCCATCAGCTCCAGGGGACTTTTTCATTTTCAATTTGGATATTGCATGCTCCAGTTCTCTCATTGTGATTGGTGCCTCCATGACTTCAGGTATAGGTTCGTCTTGTCCAATGTTTTGCTGGTTTGCTCGAACCTCCTGTTGTTTGTCAGTAACCAAGACAACAAACCAAAACACCCTGAGTTCAGTTCACTAAGACTATCGATTCCTACTCCAAGGACAGGATCCAAGCATGGCCATCTGCAGTATAGAATATCTAACTGCAGACAGTAAACAAGACTTCATTCATCACGTTTTACATTCATATCGTGTCTTGATATCCGTTGGTCACTATTTATATACTTGGAGTCGTCCGTCAAAAATTGCCAAGGCCGACCAATTAAACGTATAGAAATAATCAAAATACCTGAAAACCAGCCATCTAGGTCATAAGCGCACATGTCTGTAGTACTCTTCCGACGGTCACGTATGAACTGTACTCTCGACATAACGCTCGTAGACTTTGTTCTATCTATCTATATATCCATCTATTTTCTCTGCTTATGCTGTGAGTCATCGTAGGATTGAATTACGATCGGTTTTCGGACTATTGCACGCCTGGTCGCTTAATATGCAGCAATACTGTTCCGTGTCAGAATGTTGGTAACTCCTTCAATCCACCTTATTCTTGGTCTTCAGTATCTTGCTGTTTCCATTTCATGTTGTATGCTCTTGCCGCTAGCCAATAAGGGTTCATTCTCAGTAGGTGGCTTAACCATTTAAATATCTGTTTTTCAATATATTTGATTACTGATGTTGTTCCAACAGTTCTTGTAAACTCCTCATTTCTCACATGATCTCTTCTTGTTCTGTTTGCGGCTTTTCTTAGATATCTCATTTCACACGTAGTAAGCTATCTCTATTGTCCTTTAGTCTGTGTCCATGTTTGACTTTAAAACATAATGTTGGGATGAATATTGAATTTATGATTTGCTTTTTGGTTTCCATCGGGATAGATTTATTTTAAAATTGGTGCAAGTTCATAATTTACGTAGTTGGCTTTTAAAATTCTTCTCCATTCTTCCATCGGCTGTAAAAATTTACAAAAAATGGACTTTATTGACAGGTGAATATTAAACATGGGGCAACCCTAGTGCAGGGAAGTACGTAATTTCGCCGTCTCAGCTTTTGACCAGAAACCACCTTAGTATGGTCTTCAGTACTTGTTTAGCAGCGATGGCGACATTCCTTGACCTTTCCAGCAAAATTAATAATGGTACTCATGTGTGGTGGCTGAATGGAATATCTTCTTCTTCTTCAGCGTTCATTCTCAAACTCCATCTGGATTTCTCTTGTAACAGGACAATGGTCCTACAAGATTTCCAGTTGAATGTAGTCCAGAGAATAGAAATGCGTTGTGTTGCCGTTTTATTTGCGCCAATGGCCCAACACATCCGTCTTCGGCGGGGAATGGAATATGATAACGTGTTTTGTAAAACTCAGTGACCAATGAACTACAAACCCCAGCGACCTAGTCGACGGGTGTGTAACCTAGAATCTGCTTGGGCCCAGAGATGTCATGCACACCAGAGTGCACAGGCCGGCGCTACATAGCTGGTCGAGCATCAGGGTCAGCGAACCACAGCTGGCCAAGACCCTCAGTACACTTCCACGCAGTGGGCCTGGAAACAGGAGTGCAGCAATCCTGCTGTAGCCTGGCCAAGTACTAGGGATCGAAGATACGGGAATGACAACCCGGCCCAAAAAAATGCTGGCTGAAGACGGATGTGTCAGGTCGAAAGGCGCAGATAACGCAGCTTCGCTGTAAAACATGACACAACGCAGATCACCCTCATACGTCCTTCTCAGGACGGTCAGCGGAATGCTTTCAGAGGGTCCGCCGCAAGGCGTACGACGAAGAAGAAGAAGAAGAATCTGCTTTACCACTGCATCCTGGACGGGAGAAGTATGATAAGTCGTTAAACTATTTACTGATCCAGAATAAATGTGTATGTAAGAATATTTAAACAAGTACCTGACGCCTGTAGAGTTTGGAAGCTAAACACATCAGAGTGAGTATATTGGCTGATGACTGTGAAAGCTGATATGGGATGTCATATCTCCCTGTCCGACATGCCAAATTTGATTTAATTCTAGTACAGGAGCACTTAATTATCTGGTCGACATGACAGCTCTCTATTTCTCTCAGCTGTCAGGTGTTCATTTTTTGGAGTTATTATGATTAGATGTGGATAATTATATTAATAAGTATATGTCAAGGCCATCCATACGTTTTATGGAAAGTGGGGATGTATGTATGTATGTATGTATGTATGTATGTATGTATGCATGCATGCATGCATTCATGTATGTATGTATGTATGTATGTATGTATGTATGTATGTATGTATGTATGTATGTATGTATGTATGTATGTATGTATGTATGTATGTATGTATGTATGTATGTATGTATGTATGTATGTATGTATGTATGTATGTATGTATGCATGCATGTATGTATGTATGTATGTATGTATATACATATATATTATGTTAAGTAATTTTGAGTGAAATATATTTGAATATGTCAACTAAAGTGTAGGTGTTATGTATCATCATTTTAACCTATGCCTACTGCAAAGGTTCCCAAAGTGGTCTATATAGATCCTCAAGAGTCGATTTCGACCGACGTGTATGGGTCCATGTGAGCCAGATAAAAATTTGTTGGTGCACGAGATATATTTTCTGAATAAAGGAATAAATTAAATAAATTTTTTTTACAATTATCCACTCTTCACAGAAACCACACTAAAGTGAGCAGTAATGTGTAAGCTGTCAAAAACACATTTACAGTTTATATGTTTAGAAAAATTCCATATTAGGCAGACAGGGGGATCTATTGAAAACACACAAATTGGCGTGTGGTCTACTTGGAAAAAAAGTTTGGGATTCTTGATCAGAAACTAGCATCACAGCACGTGGGGCACTCCCAAAGTTCTCCGCTGTTCGTTCCACAAATCATCCCAGTGTACTCAGAGTCTCGGTCACGTGTTGATTGTGTGATCTTTGGGATCCCCCCCCCCCCCGCAAAAAACCAACCTTTTCCGTCCCCCCCTTCTAGATATTGCAATTTCTTACATTCTCTGTATGTGTACGTTCTCAGCCTCATTGACTTAATCTTCATCTTGAAATGAATTTATTACTGCCTTGATCAAGTCTGCTTTATCTCTTCTCGGTGTTGTGCCGTCTATCGTCCCATTGCCTACCAATAAGTCTGCTCTCCCGTTTCCTCTGACCTTAGCATGACCAGGGCAGTATATCCATGTTACGCTCTGGACAATTAAGTTATTCAATCATTCTCACCATTCCTTTCTCAGCATATACTTTTCCATCTTGCGCAGCATGCTTCGAGTCTGTAAATATTACCGAGTGTGTTGATAAAAGTTTGGGATTCGCTGGTTTACTGCATCTATCAATGTTTGGTCTAATTATACATTTGCTTTCTCTATCAGCAAATCATTCGTCTCTATATGTAGGTATCAGCACCTACAACATTTCATAATTCTATTTTATATATAATATAAATATTTGCAATGATATTTTCATGGAAGTTATGATAATTAAGAAAAATACTATTTAATGATGTAGAGGAAAACAAGAGCGACTTCTTTATGTTTATTTCATGTAGAAAATAGGGATGCAAAAATATTTGGTGTTGTGCTTTCTTCTTTAAATGTGACATGAAAGTTCAATTGAATCTTGTCTGCTCTTATGTTGTTATTTTTCATGTTTTTTTCAGGATTTCATCTCGTTTTCTTCCTTGTTATTTCAGGTATGGCACAGGATAGTCCAACTCTTTCTTCCTTGCCAGCTCAAGATTGGGTCGTGTTGTTAAATCTTGCAAGTTGACCTCAGTATACTGACCTCGTCATTGCCAGCTCAAGATTGGGGGAAGTGTTGTTGAATCTTGCAAGTTGACTTCGTCATTGCCAGCTCACGATTGGGTCGTGGTGTTGAATATTGCAAGTTGACTTCGTCATTGTCAGCTCAAGATTGGGTCGTGGTGTTGAATCTTGCAAGTTGACTTCGTCATTGCCAGCTCAAGATTGGGTCGTGGTGTTGAATATTGCAAGTTGACTTCGTCATTGCCAGCTCAAGATTGGGTCTTGGTGTTGAATAGTGCAAGTTGACTTCGTCATTGCCAGCTCAAGACTGCCTCGTTTTGTTGAATATTGAAATTTGTCTTCGACCTTGCGAGTTTAAGACACTTGTGTTGGGTCCTAAAATATGTATTACATTCATGAATGGCGAGAAGGTACTTGAGAAATCATCTGCTTATACCGCAACCATATCGAATATGAGAATGAGAATAGAGGCGGTGACATCACTCATTTGATTGGTGATTAAAACGTCAGCTCGTGCAGTGATGCTCTCATATTCCGAACGTGCACTTCGTAGTATAGACATGCTTACTAAAATAGGAGTGGGTCATGATTCTGAGTTGCTTGCTTGTCCACAATATTACATGGATGTTATGCCATTAAATGTGTTTGCCGCCCTTACATGGATGTCCTGCCATTACACGGCTGTGATGTCCTTACATGGATGTTCTGATGTTACATGTATTTGCCGCCCTTACATGGATGTTCTACTATTACACGTCTGTGATACCCTTATATGGATATTCTCCTATTACATATATTTGCTGGCCTTACATGGATGTGCTGCCATTACATAGATGTGTTGCCCTTACAAGGCTGTTACCCTTACATGGATGTGTGTCCCTTACATGACTATGTTACCATTGCATGGCTGTATGTTCTATCTGATCTCCATCTCCACTGGTCATTATTCTCATCTTCGAAAAGCGGATTTAGAAATAAAGTTACTAATCACAAACATATCAGATGACGTGCTTAAATATACAGATCGTCCTACCTGCAGCCGGTCAAGATCAGGCTTCTCTGTCATCCTAAGGTGTGGAATCATTGGATTTTATGTGGATAGCGCACACTACGATAACATCCAGTACGATAACATCCAGTATGATAACATCCAGTACGATAACATCCAGTATGATAACGCACACTGCGAAAACATCCAGTATGACAATGGAGAATTATTCAGCCCTAAATTAAATATGTGAAACAGTGGTAGACAAGATGGTTATTGTGTGGGATACCCCAACAGTGATTACAGACATTCAAATTGGATAGTTGTTGCTCGCTGAATGAATGAATCGTGCCTATTGACGGTACTACGTGCTGACTGTTAACGATCGGTCACGTATGAAGTGTGTCTTGGTTTCACACCTGAAGGGACTGATGCGGATATTTTTGCATTGGTCATGTTTCGTTCGTGAAAATTGACCAAAACATGACCGGTCCCGCATAAGGACACGCGTACATGAAAGGCCGATTTTGATTATTTCCGTTTCGTTGATCGATCTTGCTTAATTTTTGCACATAACTTCAAGTATATAAATCAACGAAAAACACGACAATAATTAAAGGCGTAACCAATAAAGTCTTAGTTAATTATGTACACAGGCCTTCTATACTGTCGACGGTTTGTATAAGAGGACATTGTGAAGAATGGAATGTATTGTGTCGTTATTTACATCAAAGCTGCAATATATGCGCCTTTCAAATTGAGATATCCCACTTCAGCATGACTTTAGGGTCACCTTTACCTGTATAATGGGATAGCAAAAACCATCATAAACTCATTTCATTTTATTTTACCATATGCATCCAAAGTCACCCAATTCTTAATTTTGTTATTCTTTTCAGGTCCCTCTCAACACGTGGAGGCAATAATAATAATAATAATAATAATAATAATAATAATAATAATAATAATAATGATAATAATAATACAATCAGTGATTAATATTTCATCCCATTACTTAGATAAGATACTTTTAGGCAAATAAATTTTGCGAGAAACAAAAATTAAATTCATTTAACATTAAATCCAAGTACATTAAATGCAAAGAGATGTTTTCTATAGAAGTTAAAGCACGTAAGTATATGAGCTGTTCATTTTGTTGTTGACAAATTGTAGTGAATTCACGACAGAAATAAAACATTTGTTTGGGGTCAGAAAACTGCGTGAAAAGCGCATCTAAAAGATTGTGTAAGATCACACAAAACTGAATGCAGTTATCACGAAGATCTAGTTGAGTTCTATGCAGGTCAAAGAGAATGTTATTAACTATAACGTTTAAAATCTGTACAGAGGTCAAATCCCTGAAGTTATTAGTGTGACGGGAGGAGGACGGAGTGTGTACGGTGCAGGAAAGAAGATTATATGAAAAAATAATATAAAAACATATGTATTCCCTAATATATGTGATGGTTCTCATATACGCAGTATTACACATTTAGGCAGGGTTCAGTATTACACATTTAGGCAGGGCTCAGTATTATATGTGGTCAGTGCTTAATATTATATGTGGACAGTGCTCGGTATTACATATGGACAGAGCTCAGTGTTACATGTGGACATTGCTCAGTGTTACATGTGTACATTGCTCAGTGGTACATGTGGACATTGCTCAGTGTTACATGTGGACATTGCTCAGTGTTACATGTGGACATTGCTCAGTGTTACATGTGGACATTGCTCAGTGTTATATGTGGACATTGCTCAGTGTTACATGTGGACATTGCTCAGTGTTACATGTGGACATTGCTCAGTGTTACATGTGGACAGTGTTACATGTGGACATTGCTCAGTGTTACATGTGGACATTGCTCAGTGTTACATGTGGACAGTATTACATGTGGACATTGCTCAGTGTTACATGTGGACAGTGTTACGTGTGGACAGTGTTACATGTGGACAGTGTTACATGTGGACATTGTTACATGTGGACATTGCTCAGTGTTACATGTGGACAGTGTTACATGTGGACATTGCTCAGTGTTACATGTGGACATTGCTCAGTGTTACATGTGGACAGTGTTACATGTGGACATTGCTCAGTGTTACATGTGGACAGTGTTTCATGTGGACAGTGTTACATGTGGACAGTGTTACTTGTGAACAGTGTTACATGTGGACATTGCTCAGTGTTACATGTGGACAGTGTTACATGTGGACATTGCTCAGTGTTACATGTGGACATTGCTCAGTGATACATGTGGACATTGCTCAGTGTTATATTTGGACAGTGCTCAGTGTTATATGTGGACATTGCTCAGTGTTACATGTGCACAGTGTTACATGTGGACATTGCTCAGTGTTACATGTGGACATTGCTCAGTGTTACATGTGGACATTGCTCAGTGTTACATGTGGACATTGCTCAGTGTTACATGTGGACATTGCTCAGTGTTACATGTGGACATTGCTCAATGTTACATGTGGACATTGCTCAGTGTTACATGTGCACAGTGTTACATGTGGACAGTGTTACATGTATACATTGCTCAGTGAAACATGTGGACAGTCCCCAGTGTTACATGTGGACAGTGCTCAGTTATACATGTGGACATTGCTCAGTGTTACATGTGGACAGTGTTACATATGGACAGTGCTCAGTGTTACATGTGGACAGTGCTCAGTGTAGCATGTGGACAGTGCTCAGTGTTACATGTGGCCAGTGCTCAGTGTAATATGTGGACAGTGCTCAGTATTACACGTGGACAGTGCTCAGTATTACACGTGGGCAGTACTCGACACCTGAAAAAGTTGAGAGCCCTTGTTTACAGTATGTCTTAGTATTAGAAGCTGACATAGCCTATATATTTCTGATTTGATTCAAATCATTTTTACGTTAACTTTCAATTTAACACTTCTCTCCATGTCTCCCTTCCTCCGTTATCCATTCTGTTGACTGAGACATCATTGTCTTCTAACACCCACGCCACACAACGCATTCTTTTTTTAAGTAACATAATTATCGATTTCAACCTCCTACTTCCAATGATAAGACACGCACTGAAGACAAACAACATTCTTCAAATATAGCAACCAAGCAAAAAATGACTATTCCAACCAGTGATATGAGACATCGGCTTGCATTTCCTAAGACATCTGCCGCAGGATACTAAATATCTATGGGTCTTCCCGGAGTGATAAGAGATTGGCTCAATATCAAAAAACCAATTTATTCTTCTCTCCCACTACTCTCGCATTGCTATAATTACTCATATGTGCATTAGTGTGTAAATATATGTGTAAATATATGTGTAAATATATGTGCAAATATATGTGTAAATATATGTGTAAATATACGTGTAAATATATGTTTAAGTATATGTGTAAATGTTGAGCGGTTTCATTATAATTATAGTTTGCTGTTGTTTAAATTTGTTTGCAATACATTGATTTGTCTTAGAAGGAAGGATGGGAAAAGATGCATTATTGATAATATAAGAAAAAGACAATCAGCATTTATTGGCCACATAATGAGAAGAGGAGGCATTGAGAATATAATGACAACAGGAAAGATAGGATGGAAAAGATCAAGGGGAAGACACAGAGAAAAGATATTAGACAGTTTGACTAAATGGCTTCCTTTGACGACACAAACAGAGATGATGACATATATGAGAGATCGATGTACATGGAGAAATATGATCACCAACGCCATTCGGCACGGCACGGCACTTCACGATGATGATTGATACTTTTTGAGTTATTTATCTTAACATTATAAAGGTATGCATCTTGTTCCCGTTTGGTCCTTTCTTCTATGTGATGTGTTTCTGTACAGAATGATGTCATCGTTGTCAGTCAACCGTAAGCTACCCCCATAAGTCACTATGTAAATCACCGTGTTATTCACTCTGTTAGCCATTCCATAAGCCACTATGTAAGTGACAGTGTTAGCCACTCTGTAAGCCATTCCATAAATCACTATGTAAGTCACTGTGTTAGCCACTCTGTAAGCCATTCCATAAGCCACTATGTAAGTCACTGTGTTAGCCACTCTGTAAGCCATTCCATAAACCACTATGTAAGTCACTGTGTTAGCCACTCTGTAAGCCATTCCATAAACCACTATGTAAGTCACTGTGTTAGCCACTCTGTAAGCCATTCCATAAATCACTATGTAAGTCACTGTGTTAGCCACTCTGTAAGCCATTCCATAAGCCACTATGTAAGTCACTGTGTTAGCCACTCTGTAAGCCATTCCATAAGCCACTATGTAAGTCACTGTGTTAGCCACTCTGTAAGCCATTCCATAAACCACTATGTAAGTGACAGTGTTAGCCACTCTGTAAGCCATTCCATAAATCACTATGTAAGTCACTGTGTTAGCCACTCTGTAAGCCATTCCATAAACCACTATGTAAGTCACTGTGTTAGCCACTCTGTAAGCCATTCCATAAGCCACTATGTAAGTCACTGTGTTAGCCACTCTGTAAGCCATTCCATAAACCACTATGTAAGTCACCGTGTTAGCCACTCTGTAAGCCATTCCATAAGCCACTCTGTAAGGCTCTCGGTTCTGTGCAATGTACCCTTCTTCTGTCCTACTCAAAAGCTCATCCATATCTGGTACTAATCACCTATTTTTCTCTTTTCCTGAACGTATCCCTTAATGCTTAATCTTTCTACCGCCAAAGTCGGATGTATTGGGTCATTGACTCAATTAAACTGGCGTCATAACGTTTTTCCGTTCTCTGGACTGTAAATCTAGTGGTAATATTTTTCTGCTAGAAGAAAGATTTGATGGGAGTTTGAGAACGAACATACAAGAGAGATATTTCTAATACATTGTGTCTTGTTGATATGCAAAAATAGGTTAGCTGTAAATATTTGATGGTTTTGAAGCTGTAAATATTTGATGGTTTTGAAGCTGTAAATATTTGATGGTTTTGAAGAGCCTGGATGGATCTTTCCATGCAGGCCTATAGGATATATAATGTACATCCTGTTTGCACGACCGAATTTTTCGATCAATTTATTTAACGCGAAACCCCAATCAGTTAAGTTTTTATTTTTAATATTCGATTTTTTAATGGTTATATACCAACAGCATTGCGCTGGAGGCAACATCATAGATGTGCAATTTATTCAGTAGATATCGTAGGAAATGCATGAAAATGGTTCCCGTTGCTCACCGATTAAAACAAATTTTTATTTCAAGTATAGCTGTCAGTCTAACTATTGTAACACTGTAATTTACATACTGTATAATAAGACCTTGTCATTAGAGGTGAGAAAAAGAGTTCTGCAGTGCTATATTACCCCTATACTAACATATGGGTGCGGGTGGACAATAAAGAAACTTGAAAGTGGGAGATTGGAGGCAACAGAGATGTGGTTCTACAGAAGAATGCTGAGAATACCATGGACTGCCAGAAAACTAATGTAGAGGTGTTGAAAGAGTTAAATGTGAATCGGACCTTAATCAACAATATAAGAAAAAGGCAATCTTCTTTTTTTTGGCCACTTCATGAGACAGGCAGGTTTAGAAAACATAATCACAACAGGCAAGATTGAAGGCACCAGAGACAGAGGGCGACAACGTGAGAAAATATTAGACAGTTTGACAACCTGGCACGGCAAGGAAACAACAACGACTTTGATACATACTACTGTGCACAGAGAGCTGTGGAGAGCCTTGACCGCCTATGCCAGCAGGCATGGCACCTGATGATGATGATGATGAATTTACATGTTTCTTTTCAGACTTTGCGCTCGCCGCGTATCACCACATTCCTCTAGATTGCCAACTAGTTAAGCACCCCTGATGTCCTGGTGATGTGCTCTTTGGCACTTTCTATAGCTTTATTTCACTTCATGATTTTGCATGCATAAAGAAAAAAATGTACTTTTTATATGCCGAAATCGGATAGGCTGGGCCAAAAGCTCCACTGTAAGCCAGAAACACAACGTAATTCACACTACTTACGGAAATCACAGGAAATTTTGTGTTGATGATCAGAGATCGAACGAAGAAGAGGAAGATACTATGTCTGACTTAGATATTCTAAGCCTTTTTTTCTGCCTTCGTTCTCAAACTCCTGCAGATGAGCAGTATGTAATCCAGATAGCAGAGGAAATTGTATCATGGTTCAAAGATTGGCTGCGATTCTGTGCCTTTTAGTCTGACACATTTGACTTCAGCATGCCGTTTATGCCACTTTGACCAACTATAGAAACGCACAGCCAATTCCACCCACAAAACCACATCATTCGCCTATTACGACATACATTTAAGGCCACAGTGTTATTCTTCGCTCCCCTTTCGGAACCCGACAACTCACGATATGTTCTAAGCTCAATTCTTGTTCTCATCTTTTCTTATTTTCTTGTCTTTCAAGGTTTCTATATTCTGTAGCTGCTATTTTAAATTTTATTCTAATCTCTTACGCATATACAGGGAAACCTAAAAGACTGTTTTCAGAATCACACTCAACATGTTTGTCCAACTGTAGACATATACTGTCAGAGTTCATTCACAAACAATGAGGTGTCGTGTTTCACTAGACCCATTCATGTTCTTCTCACCGGACCACAAGATAAAGAATCCGTGTATCTGCTGTAGAGTCGCAGTTAAAAGGTCACAGTCGTGATACGTTTCATCTATGACTAAGGGAAATGTGAAATAAGTCAAGGAAAAATCGAGGTTGACACACATTCAGACTTTTTGTCTGTTTCTTAATGTTTCACTATAAAAATATAGTCTTTTTAAGGTTAATAATTATCTTGTTTTTTTAAACCAGGTGCTCTCAACCTGGTGCTCTCAAGTACTAAAGTGCTCCCTTAATGAATTATGGGGCTCTTACCAACCAAGCAACAAATTGATCGCAAGCACAAATATTTCTGAAATTATTTCTTTGTGCAACTAAATCTTTAATAGATGATAGTCATCCAGATATGAAACCATTGAATGAAATAAAAATTACTTTTATCACTTAAGCCATGCAGAACCACTTCTGTTCGTGTCAATAGAATGAACCCACAGACCGCCAAATCAGCTTCATCGGTTCGGGTCAAATGTATGAGCTCACAGTTCCCAGAATCAGCTTTTTCTATACCAGTCAATATGAACAGAAAACATCAAGGATTGGACAAGACAAGATTTTGCTTCAATCCTCCGTATTGCTGAAGATAGAAATAGCTGGAGGCCTGTGTTGATACATCCAATGTGGTACCTGTATGACCCTGATGGGTTGAGAGTTTATAGTCAGAAAAATAGGTATGGGCCAAAGACATGAGCCCACAGACCTATTAATCTGTGTCTTCTTTCTAGGTCAAATTGTGGGATCCCACAGACCGCTGAATCAGTATCCTTTGTTTACCGTATAAACTTGTGTCTTTTGCAACGTTTTAATGTATTTTTGGGCTCGCATGAAATCATTAACGAATCGCTAATAGTCTGATAGTCTGAAGGAATAACGATCACGGCGAAGCTGAACTTATGAGTCACTGACATGAGATAGTAGACAGTGCCATGAGTAGAAGGTGCACCACATACTTAAGAAGTACAAACCAATTCGTTTCTGGAATACGCTGCGCATGTTAGAACAATTGCTCTCAAAGGGGCCACATCGATTTTCAGGGGAACTCTGAGAAACACATTTGAACATTTGTAATCGTGGAAAAGGGGGGGGGGGAGTGCACAGATTCGTTCAGGGTCACATAAAGGTATACAGGTAATAATTAAAACTATATTTATTCCAGTGTGTTGCCGGAACCTGAAACGGGAGCAAAGTACAGTATCACTGATACCTGCTATGCATGTCGCACGATGCATCTAAGAGGGTGTGATCGAATTGGCTATACAGTATCACTGATACCTGCTATGCATGTCGCACGATGCATCTAAGAGGGTGTGATCGAATTGGCTATCAGTAGGGGTCAAATGACCACAGAAGTAAGGGTGAAGTTGGATGTATAAATAATCAAACTGTTAGAGGATATCCGGCAAGATTGAGGGGGGGGGGGTGGGGGGTGGTGGAGTGGGTGCTAACAGCTGTAATTAAAACCAAAAAGCTTCTTATATATCATAGGATAATATGCATTGGAAACGATCAAAGATGTATTTTTCCTTGATCAGAGTGTTGTTCGTGATATTCAGGTCGCTGCATTGAGATCACGCACCACTGACGTTAGAGCTAGATACATCCTTGAACTTCTCTATATTTTGTCATTTGATGCCCTTAAGTCATTTGGTTTTATATTGATCATTCATTTATTTATGTTTGGGATTTAGATCTTTGTAAATTGTCGTTCATGTTGTTGTCAGGCATAGTTTTATTGTGTTCTTATTCCACATATATTGTTTATGCTCGTTTCTATGACAATACTCGTGTATACTTACGTAATTGTTACCCCGGATGTTTTTGCTGTTAAATGTCTGCTATCTAATACTTTTGTGATAGTGCCATTATTTTTACTGGCTTTCCAAGCTCTCTTTCTGTACTCAGCGTTCCTGATTTCCATTTCCTGATGACAAGTAACCCGGTTTGTTTTCTGTTTGTCTTGTATTTTCTCGAGAAAGACGTTATGGTTGAAACGTTGAAACAATCTTGTATACTGTTGTTTGTATTATTTTCTACCAGAACCCCATAGTATGATAGTCTGTGCGTTCACTGTGAAGCTGTGCGACATTGTGAAGCTGTGCGACACGGTGAATCTGTGCGACACGGTGAATCTGTGCGACACTGTTCCGGGTACGACATTGTGAAGCTGTGCGACATTGTGAAGCTGTGCGACATTGTGAAGCTGTGCGACACTGTGAAGCTGTGCGACATTGTGAAGCTGTGCGACATTGTGAAGCTGTGCGACATTGTGAAGCTGTTCGAGATTGTCAAGCTGTGCAACATTGTGAAGCTAAACGACATTGTGTTTTACATATGTACTATTTTTTGACTATCTTCTGGACCTGTATCCTTGAAGTTTATTGAGAAATATTTCTTGCTGTAATGGCGGCGCTTGATTACTTTACCATGCCTGGAAGAAACTGTATTTAACTAAGAGCAGGACATCATCATCACGCATACATTTCAGTGAGCACTACACATCCTGATCAAAAACGAAAATTCACTGTCGCCATGTTGAATTCATTGTTTTTATATCTTTTTCAAGATGGTCTCATCCGATTGTTTGATAGTTCTATTAATATACCGAGATAACTACTGGGCGAGCACTCACGCTGTATTCATTCTATCTGGAAAATAACTTAGACTTGACCATGTTGGCATCCCTTGATGTTGGTCTAAGTGACCATCTTCTCTAAATGTTTGCCCGGTCCAGTTTTGAAGTACATTACAAACTTTAGTTGTTAATATTGTATTTTCACCGGTGCCTCTAAGTATTTGATATTTGGTACTATGAACGCAGTCCAACCCCCGTTGTGCCAATTAGTGCCTACCTGTGTGATTATTTACCTTGCCTATGTTTATCAGTTTATGTTTATTATTTATTAATTTAAATGTATTTATATTTAGGGTTAGGATTATTTTTGCAAAACATAACTAACCCTAACCCCAACCCTAAAACATGAATATTTCAATTAATTATTGATTATTTATTGATATAATATTTAGACCAATTAATCACAAAATACATAGGTAGGCACTAATGGGGAACAAGAACGAAAACGAGGGTTGGACTACGATCATAGTACCTGACAAACATGATCAACCCAACTTTCAAGGGGCATTGTTGCGGACGAGGCTAGACACCCTGGGGCACGAAATACCAATCAAACAATACATAGCCATCGAAGTAAATATAAAAAAACTGTAGACAAATACAGGGGATCCTCGTTGAAGACAACACACTTAAAACAGGTAACAAAGTAGGTCCCGCCTTTCACAAATTCTACAGCACGCTCTACACAAAAGAGGAAACACACTGGGACAATCACTAAGAGTTTCAAATCTATGTGAAAGGTCTGACAGAACAGGACAAACACACACTGGATCAACCCTTGATACAAACAGATCTACACAATGCACTCCGAAAACTCAGAAAAACGTCACAAGGACCATACATTATATTCGAGTTTCATCTACATTTCTTCCACTCTTACTGAACATGCTCACCGAATAATTCCAACAAGGCTAACTCCCACAGAATTTAAACCAGGCATACATAACTATAATTCTAAAAAAAAAACCAAGACACACATGACAAGCTACAGACCGATGCCACTGTTAAACACCCAGGCTACAAATTCCACACGAACGCTAAAACCCTAAAACTTAAACATTTTATGCACAAGTTGATACACACAGACCAGCAAAGCAGCGTACAGAAAAGAAACCTTATCAAACACACACACACTTCATAATGGATATTATTTAATACACTAAAGAAAATAACGCACATATTATTCATAGATCAAGAAAAGGCTTTCGAAAGAGTATCTCACGTCTCCCTACACGAAACAAAAACACAGAAGCAACACTGGTGAATACTTCTCAAACTGGATCAAACTTCTGTACAAAAATCCAGAGTACTTTACTAATAAACCACTCTCTAACAGACCCAATTTATTTAACCAGATTCATAAGACAGGGTTGATATTTCTCACCCCTGTTTTATGTTTTGGTATTGGAGCGTGTGTTAGAAAGAATTTGACACATTAATGATATTAAAGGAACCCTCATCCCAGGACTTGGCTAAAAGAAACTAGTGGACTACAAGGATAACATTGTCTTTTTCCCTCGAACACAGCATCCTTACAAAACATGCTTAAAAATGTTGAATCATATAGAATAGAGAGTGGTTCGAAGGTAAACGTAAAATAGTCATAAGTAATGGGTATAGGAAAGTGAAGATATAAAAAAGATTTTCCTTTCAAACTGATCCAAGTAGACAAAATAAAAATATACGGCATTCTCTGTCACTACACACCAATAAATTTCAATAGATAAACTTTGAAAAATATAACAACAGAAATCGAAGATCGAGTAGAACGATTAAAAAAAAAACAAAAAAAAAACAAACAAACAAAAAACACGCTTTTTGGCAGAATAGTGGTTGTAAATACATTCGTCATACAAAGACTGCTGTACACATCAAATATATTCTACCCACACAAAAAAACTGCACTCCAGGATATATATCATCACATTAGACAGTTCATTTTTCGATACACGATACACGCATTACAAACTAAAACACTAATACAGGACATGAACAGACAGAGGTGTCTCCTTACATGACATAAAGACCAAAATCCAAGCACAAAGAATAACATTCATATCAGAAATAATAGAAATATACTATTTATGCGTGTGTGTTCGTCCATCACAAGTGATGATGACCAATTTTTTACATCTAATTTTGAAAATTCAGTTAGGTTTATGACCATGCATAATAGTTCGTAGATGGCTAATGAGCCATATTCGAGCTGTAAATATTCTTGGACAGTTCGGACATGCAATGACGACAGTAGGCCGGTTTTTTTTCTATCCGTGACTTTCCAGCTACTCTCCGATGTTGGGCTGCAGCATTTCTCCTCTTTTCACAAAATGTTGCGCTCATTTTGATTTTTGAACGCCATGTAGATCTATTTTGTGCAAGTTCTTCCCATGTGTCTTGGTCTATTTCAAACGTTTTCATTCATGTCTTAAACTAGTCCTTGTAGCGCTTCTTTTGGCCACCTTGATATCGTTTACCCTTCTCTAGCTCACCATAGAAAAGTATCTTTAGCAGGCGATAGTCTGGCATACGTACCAAATGACATGCCCAACGATTCTGTGTCTGCATCAGGATAGTATCACTGCTGGGGATACCAGCTCTATCAAGGACAGTGGTATCTGGAATCTTGTTTTGCCATTTGATATTCATAACATTTCTGAGACAAGTTGTGTGATAGTGATTGAGTTTCCTCACATGATGTCTATATACAGTCTATATTTCGCTAGCGTATAACAGCACTGGAAGTACCACTGCTCTTTAGACATTCAGCTTAGTCTGTAGGTTAATGCCATTTCTACGCCACACATTTGCGTACAATCTTCCGAAATATGCCATTTATGCACCATATGAAACACACAACCCACTTAATAGGTAATTTACCAACAATTCTACCAACAATGCACCCAATATCTCAAGGGAAAGGAACAACTAATCAAATAACCACAAAAGCATCTATAAACACCTCATTGCAGCACAAGAACCACCACTTATCAACATAATCAAACGAGGGTATTCTCACATTATAACAGATTACTCAGAAATCTTTGCCAACATACACGTACACAAACAACACCCAAAGCAAAGGAAGTTACATACAGACTACTTTTTAACATCACACCACTCTCACATAAAATAACACACAGGCCACACGAGACATGCAAGCTCTGTGGAATCGAAACACCAGAAACAGAATATCACATATTCTTCCACTGCAACACAATATCCCTCGCATTGAACAAATTAAAACAAAAAAAGGCCACAGACACAACATATAACACATCCATGTGCAAGGCAGTCATGTTAAACGTACTACAAAATACAGACACAACATCAAACACAGTCATTTGCAAGGCAGTCATGTTAAACGTACTACAAATACAGACACAACATCAAACACAGCCATGTGCGAGGCAGTCATGTTAAACGTACTACAAAATACAGACACAATATCAAACACAGCCATGTGCAAGGCAGTCCTGTTAAACGTACTACAAAATACAGACACAACATCAAACACAGCCATGTGCAAGGCAGTCATGTTAAACGTACTGCAAAATACAGACACAACATCAAACACAGCCATGTGCAAGGCAGTCATGTTAAACGTACTGCAAAATACAGACACAACATCAAACACAGCCATGTGCAAGGCAGTCATGTTAAACGTACTGCAAAATACAGACACAACATCAAACACAGCCATGTGCAAGGCAGTCATGTTAAACGTACTGCAAAATACAGACACAACATCAAACACAGCCATGTGCAAGGCAGTCATGTTAAACGAACTGCAAAATTCAGACATTTGCCAAAAAATCTTTGTCTTCTGAGTTTAGAAATCTCGTATGGTCATGCAGGAACAGAGCAATTCATGAACATCAATAATTTAACACTCAACTTTTCCAACTTTTATTTGTAAAGAAATTCAATAAATTACTACTCGACATTGCAAACACAGTTTAATTTTCCAGTTTAACTTTCTCATTTTGATTTGTACAGAAATGTTCTGATCCTGAAAAGAGCGAATGAACAACTATGTATGTCCTATGAAACAATACAATTAAAATTACACTACCATCAAATATCCATTGATAGTTGTAAACCATCTTACAACACGCATGATCGCCAATCGTTCTTATATCATATATCTACATGCATATATCATATATCTATATAAATGTACTATATATATACACACACGCGCACACACATTAACTTTGAAAGTACGAGTGTGAGAATGGGGTGCATAGGGAACGCAATGCTCTAGGCGGACCCAGGGTTAGCAAATAACCAATATCCCAAATGTACCTCCTCGCGGTGCACCCTGGTAACAGAAAACAGCAGCTCGAGCTGATTCTGGCCAAATCATTTGGGGATCGTGAATGAGAATGTGGTGGAAGACGATGGAAAAAAATATGACTGCAAAAGAGACAGACAGTATCTCCGACACCATTTGCATCACTACATACAGCGACTCTGTCGACATACAGTGACGCCTGTTAGTCCAGTCAGAACATTGGAGGGGCGGCCAATGTAAAAGGCACGTAAAGGTGGTTGCATTAAGAGAAACAAATATATGTCATAATGAGTACAATGACACAATGAAAGGGCAGAACACCGCCAGAGGGCAGCGCGAACTGGAAATGAAAAATGAAAAGTGTTCCTAGGAAAGGGGAACTCTAAGCTCTGTTAGCTCGAGACGAGCTTCTAGTTAACTATGATCCTTATAAGCAGAGACCCAGACCCAATCGTGGGCGCTCGGAAAAGCAAGAAGACCTAAACCAACTCTAATGTCGAGCCCTCCTATACCGGAAATATGCTCGCGAAGAAAAAGGATTCCGAACCCGATGGGCTTAGGCAAGAAGGAAACAACGATGGCAGTCCTGGCCCAACTCTACTGTCAAGATTTCCTATACCAGAAATACACTTGCAGAGAGAAAGGGTTCAGTACCTGATGGGCTCAGGCACAAAAGGGACAATGATTTAGCCCTGGCCCAACTCTATTGTCAAGCTTTCCTATACCGGAAATACACTTGCAGAGAGAAAGGGTTTAGTACCTGATGGGCTCAGACGCTATTGGGACAAGGTCGCTCTGCTCGAGAACGCCTTGCTCTCAAACGCGTGGTGTGAGACTCAAGCTTGTGGGAGGGGTTCACGATGTCCGTGAACGACGCCTCGGGTAGGAGGTCGAACGAGCCAGGGTCCAACTCTTCTGGCGAGTTCTTCCTCATAAGGAACCAGGCTCGCGGATGAGAAAAGGTTCAGCACCCGATGGACACAGGCACAGTTCGTCCAATTGCACGAGATGGGTTTATAGACGGTGGAGCACCTCGTGCCAGATAGACGCGCTCGACAAGCGTCTTGGCGAAGAGGCACTACACACCAGCGTGCCCGGTGACAGATACACAGGCTGTCACGGACTAGGGACCAAACCCGAAATAAAGGAATGACGAAAATGGATGTGCTGGACCTCGGACGTCCTGACCACAAGTGGCCAACCTGGGTGTAAATAATCACATTTTTACTGTGGAACTTGCAGCACAACGTACTTCACGCTCCCTGGCGAAAATAACACGAATTATTCGTTGTGGTTATTTGAGAGCGAACTCTGAAGAAGAAGAAGAGTGTGAGAATGAAAGAAAGACAGAATGTAATGTTTCCATAATTTCTACATTTTATATTTACTATTATTCTCCCATCACAAATTTTCATGAATGTTGTTATACCATCACATTACACAATTGACAACTAATTATATTGTTATTGTAAATATTGAATTTTTGCAAATAAAATTTGGGAGACAAAAATATGTGAAGGTTGTTTAAAATAGATAACTTGTGCAGCATCTTTCTTTATTTCTGTCTTTTTATTGTTATGTCTACCTTATATGTTAAATTGTAAATGTAAATGCTAATAATATTTCTTCAAAACTTCGCGGATACCGTGAGAGAATCCAGTTGACCACTAGTAGTCATCGGACCACAGTTTAAGATCCGCTGGTATAGAACATGCAAGAGCTAATACGAAATTCCATATACATCATCACGAGTGAGCCAGATGTCTCCTTTCAACAAATCCCTCTCAAGGAGATATGATTTGGGGATGTCCACAAATGATGTCAATAATTAATGTGAGGGAGTGGGTCTGAAAAAGTTTGAAAATTGTTGATAATGAGGGGGAAAGGGGGGGGGGGTGGGGATACTGTTTTTTTTTCATTCATATTTCTGTTTTTTTAATACACCAATTGAAATTGTATGAAATGTGAAACAGAACATTTATCGTTTTCTTACTTTTCTAACAATATTTTTAAAAAGGGAGAAGTATAAAAGATATATATATATATATATATATAAATATATATAAATATAATTAAGCAGGAAGATATAGATAGATAGATAAAGAGAGAGGCCGAGAGAGAGAGGGAGAGAGTTCTTAAATTCTTGACATATTGCTGACAAGCGTGGGAAAGGGGGGGGGTATACAATTGTTGACGTAATTACGTTTTCTTAACGTTATCTTTATGTTTACAATTTGTTGATTTTGTTTTGCTCAGGTATATATTTTTCTTCTAGCTATCTGAATTGAATTTTGGTTATCAACCGATATCATTGCACTCTTGGTATACCTAAAGGTGCTCAGTATCTCCTAGAACATGACAATGGCATGCATACTGACGATCCCGTACTCTCTGGTTGACCAAGCTTTTCATTCTGCCTCACAGGCGCCCAGTTCTACTATCTCCACATTTAATACCGAATTCCTAAAATGTCAGTATCGATATTTCATTAATCGTAGTATCTGCATCCAACAGGATGCCATAAAAGAGTTTGAGATCGTCAACCTTATCCAGTGTTAACGCCCCGTCTATTGATGTCTTGGATGCAAGTATGTCTTTATCATTGCCGCGAATACAGGCGTGTCTTGGATGCAAGTATGTCTTTATCATTGCCGCGAATACAGGCGTGTCTTGGATGCAAGTATGTCTTTATCATTGCCGCGAATACAGGCGTGTCTTGGATGCAAGTATGTCTTTATCATTGCCGCGAATACAGGCGTGTCTTGGATGCAAGTATGTCTTTATCATTGCCGCGAATACAGGCGTGTCTTGGATGCAAGTATGTCTTTATCATTGCCGCGAATACAGGTGTATCTTGGAATCTATCTGTCAATGAAGTCACATAAATTATAATTTAGACTCAGAGCCTTTACCTTTCTCAGTGTGCGACTGAAGGTGGTACCGTCACGATTTTGACAATACCTGTGTTTTTCTGTAACTAGGGATGCCTCACTGCTATAAACATTACTCGCTTCTGCTGAAAAACATGATATAGTCAAGTGAATGCTTTTTGTCATGGCTTACAGCTTAGCTATGTTAGCACCTCTATATGATGACAAAACACATAATAAAACATGCCATGTAGGATACTCTATAATATGATAAAACATGCCATGTAGGATATCCTTCTATATGATGATAAAACACATATTATACATGCCATGTATGACATCCGTCTATATGATGACAAAATACATACTAAAATATGCCATGTAGGATGTTCTATATGATGATAAAACACATAATAAAACATGCTATGTATGACATCCGTCTATATGATGACAAAATACATACTAAAACATGCCATGTACGATGTTCTATATGATGATAAAACACATACTAAAACATGCCATGTACGATGTTCTATATGATGACAAAATACATACTAAAACATGCCAGGATTTGATATTCTTGGAGACTACTTCCGGCATATCGGAAAACCTCGTAAAATGCTACGATGTTTATTTTCATAGACACTACAATATATTTGGGCATTTAAAGAGATTTCTTAGAGAAATCGACGAGCTCGGTATACTAGTTGATCGTGAGCTTGTTTTCTATCACTGGGTTACATCGTGTCACGTTGTAAACCACGTCTGATTAAACACAATCCGGATGGGTGATTTCTTGTGCAGCATGTGTAATACTATTGTGTAAATGAGTACCTGACGCATGAGTTAGGGGAGGTAAAGACAACAAGGAAGGGAACTCGCCACCCCACCTAATAGTTGCTGTGGCTTAGGACATGAAGAGTTATCTTCATCTCCGACCGCAGGTTGCTGCCATGGGACCTACCTTTACCTTAGGGAAATTACCGTTATTTCATTCTTAAATATTCTATTTCCGCAAGTCGAGTATACCCTCGTTGTAACTGGTCGAATTTCTCTGCTAATTATTTCATGCGTTAATTATAACATAATGATGTTGTTATTGTTTGAGCAAGAGTTGATAATGACAAGTAAAATAGTAAACAAGTAATTATGTGTTACAAATATTTACCACAACTAGTAAACAAATGATAGAAACAATTATAATAAAATGAATACGGACGAAAACGGTTCACGTTTCGATCTAAGATCTTCGTCTGAACGAGCATATAATAATAAGAAAACGAATACAGGAAAAAAATATTTTATAAACATCATGTAAAACGATAAACAATCTGTGTATTTGTGATATCATCTGAGAACATGGTGCTGATCTCGTGTTCATTCCATGCTCAAACTTTAGTTTTGCTAGCTAATGTCAAGTGAACCCCGTAAATCGGATTATTTTTTAATATGTTGTTTCTGTTTGCAGAACAGACAGGGATATTATGTACGATGTTGTGTACTTGATGAATGAATGATCATTTAGTGTTGACTGCGTAATAGAAAACATTTTTTTGAAGAAAAACCTGGCGCTGAAGATAAGCGGGCGTAGTTAGAACTCATTTTTAACAATTATATTATGGTTCACAGGATACGCGTAAAATTAAAAAAAAAATAAAAAATACGAGAGACTGATGCTGAGTTTTAATTTTCAAAAATTATATTACTGTTATTGCGACAAGCAATGGAGTGCTCAGAAGTATATTTAATTTTGTATATGGATTGGTGTGTAGTATGTTTTTTTATGGGTTGGTGTGTAGTTATATTTCATTCATAAATTTAATTTTTACTTCCACGTCTAGCAAATTTATTTATAATGTAATGTAGCATGTGTAATACTATAATGTAGCATGTGTAACACTATAATGTAGCATGTGTAACACTATAATGTAGCATGTGTAATACTATAATGTAGCATGTGTAATACTATAATGTAGCATGTGTAACACTATAATGTAGCATGTGTAATACTATAATGTAGCATGTGTAACACTATAATGTAGCATGTGTAATACTATAATGTAGCATGTGTAATACTATAATGTAGCATGTGTAACACTATAATGTAGCATGTGTAACACTATAATGTAGCATGTGTAATACTATAATGTAACATGTGTAATACTATAATGTAACATGTGTAATACTATAATGTAGCATGTGTAACACTATAATGTAGCATGTGTAACACTATAATGTAGCATGTGTAACACTATAATGTAGCATGTGTAACACTATAATGTAGCATGTGTAACACTATAATGTAGCATGTGTAACACTATAATGTAGCATGTGTAACACTATAATGTAGCATGTGTAACATTATAATGTAGCATGTGTAACACTATAATGTAGTATGTGTAACACTATAATGTAGCATGTGTAATACTATAATGTAACATGTGTAATACTATAATGTAACATGTGTAATACTATAATGTAGCATGTGTAACACTATAATGTAGCATGTGTAACACTATAATGTAGCATGTGTAACACTATAATGTAGTATGTGTAACACTATAATGTAGCATGTGTAACACTATAATGTAGCATGTGTAACACTATAATGTAGCATGTGTAATACTAGTACAACTTTCTTAATTTATTATAACATTTTCATGTATCAACATTATGTCGTATTACATTAACATATGACACGATACATACGCATAGTGTAACATTCAGTGGCGTTGCGTGGGTCAATGGCGCCCGAGGCGGAATCATAATTTTCCGCCCTTGTGACATTTAACAAATTTGTCAATGATTGTGAAAGACTGAACGAAAATAAATTGGCCGCGCTCCCGATGATGTCGCCCGGGGCAGTCCGCACCTCCACCCCCCCCCCCCCTCGCTACACCACTGGTAACATTCACGAAATATCACTTGAAAAACTTTCTGAAGCAAGGGAAAAAACTAGTTAATTAATTCGGTCCTTAACAGATATAACAAGCGACTTAACAGATTAAACTACTTAACGACTAAGCTATTTACAGATATAACAAACGACTTAACAGATTAAATGACTTAACGACTAAACTTTTAACAGATATAACAAACGACAATAGAAGATAAATATTGGAAACGTTTCAATGACTTAGATCACTTTGAGCATTTGTGGAATGAGACAGCAAACGCAATACTAAAACTTCATTAGTCGCTACTTACGAGATGCATGGCAGGTTAAAATCTATCTGTTGCTTGCTACTTTTTCGAACTTCAGCGAGAAAAGATTCTATAAGACGTTTCCCCATCGATGTACTCTTCCACCAATAATAAATATCATGTGAATGTAATATTTTTGCACAATAATCTAACTACCATATAGTAAAACAATATAAAAATAAATAACAATAAACAAAGGTACAAGGACTTATTTACGTTGATGTCCAACAAAGAACTCTTTCAAGAAACAAATACAAACAGGAAATAAAAATACAACATATTATAAATATTAAAAATTAAGATAGATGGTCTCAATGTTTCATCTCTGTGCCTCAGAAATGACAAAAATGTTAAATTATTCCCCACCCAGGAAAACGTCACACAGAATCATTATGTGTGGTGACGGCAAACACCAGCAAATTCTGCTCGCATGGATGAGAAACATCAAGTGTCCGTGTCACAGAGAACACGTTATGCCATAAAAGACACAAATACAAATATACAGATGTATAGTTCTGGATGTACGTGTTTCAAATGCGACATGATGTTCTATGCTAGAATTTGACATTCTTTTGTACATCTCGTCACGCACCAGAGACACGCACCAACAGAAACATGAGCGTGTTGTCATCATCTCCGTACACACCAGAGACACGCACGAACACAAACCCGAAGCTGATGTCAACATCACCGTAATGAACGACTATTATTACTATTAATTTTAATGTTATTATTTTAGAATTGGACAGTCATCATATGATCCCTCAAATCTTTTTTATCGCCTCCTACGATATGCATGACATGTAATGTGTTGCCATTTTTCTTTAATTTCTGGTTGCGTCAACACGTGAAGTTCTAAAATACATTTCCTATTTATATTGTTCATCTTGAAAGCATGTTTCATCTATTTGAAACGTTGTGGGTGGATAGACAGAATAACTAAATAACCAAAAAAAAACAAACATAGAACCTTTCTGAACGAAAAAGAACCAAGAATAGCCATCAGCGAGTGTTTGAGATCGATTGCGGCACGAACGAACTGCTAGAATAACTTGGACGTCGAGTCCACGATCAGAATTCGGTACAGCGACCTCTCTCAATCACACTCTATATCCTTCTATAAAATAATCCCAGGCAAGCGAAATAGATAGCTCCTGGTGTAACTGTTTGCTTTGAAAGAGAAACAAATCTTGACGTCTGGGAAAAATTCAGAATTATTTCCTGAAATAGTTGTACCAGCTATATATAGGCGTCTATTTTGTAAAGAACAGGGATGTGTTTTTTCAGAAATCAATAGTACTATTGCTTAGATCTTGATACAACGGAAAAAGTACACAGTTTGAGGGCTATGTTATGGAAGAATTAGATAGTTACAATTAAACTGAAAAAGAAAATTAAAATTAATATTACTACTGCATTGGTAAAGTTCCTTTTAAGTTTCGCGGGTGCGAGGCCTCGCACGTCGTCAGAATGTGCTGTACAGTGAATTTAACACTCCGCACACAAAATTCAGAATCTCACGTTCATTTGGAATCGACACTATGTATTACGGTTTTTAGTAAGATTTTACCCACTCTTTCTGTTGTTAAAGGTCGTGTTTTAATTTTTTAAAACTGGGGGAGGGGGGGGGGGGAGAAAGTTTAACCTCTCCAGCACGTCCCCATACCTACTGACTTTCCCAGAAAATATTCGGTATGATGATGGTTCTCTTGTGTAAATATTTCTTCTCTTACAGCGTTCATTCTCAAACTCCCGCTAGATCTCTCTTACTGCATGTCAATGGTCCTACTAGATTTCCAGCAGGATGTAGTTCAGATAATGAGAATGCGTTGTGTATCTGTTTTATTTGCGCCAATGACCCGTCACATCCGTCTTCGGATAGTCTTGTATATACAAATTAGTGTCACGATGACGTATATGAATATGATTAAACTAATAATTAATTAATTTAACATTTTTTAAACACACGAAGAGCGGTTATCACAATGTCTGTAGTAGTGGCAGAGTCCACACTATGGTCATTGAGAAAATGAGTTTATTGCCCTAGAAGTGCCTGGAATATCAAATATCGTGTATCCAGGAGATAAGACATGACCTCGTGTTCTGATAACATTCAATAGCAGATGGTGCCATTTTGTTGTTACTTGATTAGTATCTCCGCGTGTCCTTGCCATCAGTTAGTTAATATGATAGTTGGCTGGCTGATTAGTTTGGTGCCTATGTAGTTGGTTGAGTGGTTGGTTAGTTATGTGGTTGATTAGCTAATTGTTTGGGTGGTTGGCTGCTTGAGGGACTAGCTCTCTGGTTGATTAATTATTTGGTTGAGTGCCTGGCTCGGTGGTTGGTTAGTTTTTTGGTTGTTTATTTGTTTTAGTTAATAGCTAGCTGGCTGGTTGGTTGTATAGCTGGTTGATTATTAGGTTGGTGTGTTTGTTGGTAGATTATTCACGTGATTATATTGCTGGTTGATTTGTTGTTTATTTGATTGCATACTTCACCATGTCATTCGGCTTCCACTATCATATCGTATTTCCGACATCCAACTGCATGCACTCGGCATTACTCTTGATAATAATCTGCCATCCAGTCATCCAGAATCCTGGTATGCAGCTTTCGGTATTAGACGGTTTCCAGCGGTATTCTTCTTCTTCTTCTTCAGCGTTCTTCTTCTTCTTCTTCTTTCTGTCATCATGTACCTTTCGGTGTTGAGGGGAGAGTGAGTGTACGGTCTTTTGCCCTTCTATTTGCCTCCTCAGATGTTATATTTCCGAGTGTCTCTAATACACTATCTATCCACCTTTTACGAGGGCGTCCAATAGGTCGACTGTTTTCGTATCGTTTGTTAAGTGTTTTTTGGATAATACTTTGCTCTTTCTGTCTGGTTATGTGGCCGTACCATTTAACTTGTTGTTTCTGTATGTATTATATTGTTGGTTTGATCCCTAATTGTTTCCTTAGTGCTTCATTCCTGATTATGTCTCTCAAGCTAAATCCAATCATACGTCTCACACATTTCATTTCAGTGGTGTTAATCTTATGTATTGTTCTAGAATCTAATGTCTAAGTTTGACACTGATAACACAATGTTGGTAAGAAAATGGTGTTGAAAAGCGCTTTCTTTGTTTCTAGTGTAATATCTTTGTTTCTTAGTAAAGGTGTTAATTGACCGATGATCTGTCAGGCCTTATTACATCTTGTGTTTATGTCTGCTTCTTGTTTGTTGTCATATCTCAATGTGCTGCCCAGATATTTGAATTCATCTACTTGTTTTAGTTGTTTATTATTTATCTGTATGTTGATGTTCTCCTTTCCTCTTGCAATATTCATTACTTCTGTTTTGTCTATGTTGATTTTCATTCCAAAGTGCTTGCCTGCTGTGTCTATTGTGTTTAGGTGGTCTTGCAGGTTTTTAATGCTGTTGTGGAATAAAACCTGGTCATCTGCAAAAAGCAGTTCATTTGCTCAGCGTTCGCTCTCCTATAACCACAACGATTTTATCGTGTGATTTCCGCCGGGTAGCGTGAAGTACGTTGTGCTGCAAATTCCACAGTAGAACTGTGTTATTTGCACCTCGGTTGGTCACTCTATGACCTAGATGTCCGAGGTCCAGCACATCCGACCGGCGGTATTCGACTTACGATATCCGACAATCGGCATTCATTCAGCATACCGACATCCAACCTACACCTATCTGGCAAACCAGTTCGGTAACTGGCTTCCAACATACTGCGACATCTGTCATCCAATAATGCAGCACCCGTCATGCAAACATCCATCATCGGTTGGAATACAGGATATTCGTCAACTGCTTTGTGGTACCCGGCGGCATCCGGCATACCACAGGCATCTGGCGACACATTCACAAGTTTCCATGATTTTGCAGCATTTCAATCTGCCAGTAGGTGACGCATGTGTGTCAGCGCTAAGCCGTAACGTCTATCCCTCACCGTGCCCATGAACGTTGCAGGCTAAAGCATGTCACTCGATGACAATTTATTAGAAAACGAGAAGCAGAGATTTACACTTGAGTCAACTACGTCTACCTCGTACGAGGTGTTCCTGTGCTTGCGAACTTGCATCGTGTAATTAAACGATTTCGTTACCCTCATGTGTCATCAAGTAGTGGTCTTAACGTCGACTGTGTTCTTGGTTCACGTATAGGTGATTACTCACACAGTAAATATGGACTAGGGTCGATTCGCTCTGTTATCCGTTCACCGACATTATGAATACCATGTTCGAGATTGAACTTCTACACGCACGTTCTCTTGGTACCGAGACGATAAAGACTTTGATTTCTCTTTTCCAAATTATGTGTTACTAGGAGACTTATGGAAGCTTGTTCTCTAGCGTAAACTATTTCTGTTCCGCTTTTTATTTTCTCACTTACACCTGCACGTCATTGCTCTTTTTATTCAATGATTGTCGATACTTATCACCGGTTATCTCGTATGTTATTCAAAGATTGTCGATACTTATCACACGTTATCTCGTATGTTATTCAAAGATTGCCGATACTTAACACACATTATCTCTCATTTTATTCAATGATTGCCAATACTTGGCACATTATGTGAAAGTTAAAAATAACGATGACGGAATTTTCAGTAAAAAATGTAAACACAAATTTATTGGAAAGAAAGTAGTCTCTGACAGCCCCATAAAGGAAATTTGCAGACTGTCGCAGAATAGTTATGTAAATAAAAATAAGTATTTAGCAAACAAACAAAAATCTATTTCTGATATTACGGCCGTGTATTGGTAGTGTCCGAAACGGGAGCAGAGAATAGAAACACTGTTATCTGCCATGCACATAGGAGTAGGCGACTATGGAGATTTTGAGGTTGTATTAGATTGTCTCATCTCATAGAGAGTCGTGACTCATAAGTCATGCTAAAATCTGGTATGTCAGGTCGAAAGGATCAGATATCACATCTTAACTGTAAACCCTGACTCAACACATTACGTTCTCAAGACTGCGTCCTGATCATCTGAAGGCGTTTGAGTACAAACACAGAAGAGCAAGAAGCATCTTATCTTTACTCTACACTATACAAATCAGTTTATGCTCAATTTCCTCAAGCAGTCTGGCTGGTTGCGGGGTAAACATCGTGTCTGGCTGGTTGCGAGGTAGACATTGTGTATGGCTGGTTGCGGGCTAAACATAGTGTCCGGCTGGGGGCGAGGTAGTCTACGCTTTCCTTAGAATTATTTGTACAAAATTGGTAGACTTTTGTCGGAAAATTAGCATGGAAATTAGCATTGATAAAATAAAGATATTGGTGACTAATGAAACCAATCAAGATATTGGTGGCTAGTGAAACCAAGCAAGATATTGGTGACTAGTGAAACCAAGCAAGATATTGGTGGCAAGTGATATATAGCAAGATATTAGTGACTTGTGAAACCAAGGAAGATATTGATGACCAGTGAAACCAAGCTAGATATTGGTGACTAGTGAAACCAAGCAAGATATTGGTGACCAGTGAAACCAAGCGAGATATTCGTGACTAGTCAAACCAAGCAAGATATTGGTGACTAGTCAAACCAAGCAAGATATTGGTGACCAGTGAAACCAAGCAAGATATTGGTGACTAGTCAAATCAAGCAAGATATTGGTGACTAGTCAAACCAAGCAAGATATTGGTGACTAGTCAAACCAAGCAAGATATTGGTGACTAGTCAAACCAAGCAATATATTGGTGACTAGTGAAACCAAGAACCAAGCAAGATATTGGTGACTAGTGAAACCAAGCAAGATATTGGTGACTAGTCAAACTAAGCAAGATATTGGTGACTAGTGAATCCAAGCAAGATATTAGTGACTTCTGAAACCAAGCAAGATATTGGTGACTGGTGAAATCAAGCAAAATATTGGTGACTAGTGAAACCAAGCAAGATATTGGTGACTAGACTAATGAAACCAAGCAAGATATTGGTGACTAGTGAAACCAAGCAAGATATTGGTGAATAATGAAACCAAGCAATATATTGGTGACTAGTGAAACCAAGCAAGATCCGGGTAAGCGGTCACAAACTTGAAAAAAGTTACCCCCCTCAGATATCTCGGATCCCAAATATATGATGACATGAATTAATTTGGGAAATGAGATAAAGTTGAGAGTCGAGATTGACATGACTGCCGTGGCAAGGTTATGCATGATTTGGACAAGTAATATCAGTCTATATTGTCTATCCCCAGGTGGAAGCTGGTTGATAGCATCCATACTTACCGTTAAGCGTAGGGGGTGGGAGCTGCAAGTTTATTTGACGGCCAGATGTGATGCCTGTGCTCTATATCCTGATGATCATTTGTTATAAGCTCTCAGTGGTATTTGGCTTGGGTTCATTCTCACAAGGTGACCAAACCACATTATCTTCTGATGTTCTATATATTCCATACAAGGCATTGTTCCTACTCTTTTTTGGATTTACTGTTTTCTATCTCTGTTTAGTTTGGTGACCATAGCGGTTTTTCTAAAGCACTTAAACTCACATGTTATTTAGTTTTCTATGCTGCGAGGTTGTTAAAGACCACTTTTGACACTGATAGCAAAGTGTTGGTATGAAAATTGTAGATATTATTTGTCTCTTTATGTCCACATTGATCTTTGGATGAAGGAGTAATGGTGAAAGTTGATATGTCACTGCCTTTGCTTTCCGGCATCTTGATTCTAATTTTCTGTCACGTGCCCCATTTTCTGAAAGAAAACAACCACCAACAACAAAACACATCCTAAATATTTGATATTTGAATTATTTTGTTTGTTTCACTGCTCAATCTTCTATTGCAATAACTATTGTTGTTGGTGTCTTGCTGATTTTTATAAGTTCCGTCTTTTGTATGTTTATTTTCCAAAGTATTAACAACAGCATTACAATAAATATCAATACAGATCGCTAGTGTTAAGCATACTTTTAAATGGATATCAAAGTTGGACACTCATTGCAGACACGGAAAGTTTTTGAAAATATTAAGGTTTTTGAATATACTTGATACAGACGTTTGTTAAATATTGTTTAACACAAGACAAATATTTGTGTCCGGCAGGAAATAAACAAATTTAAAATTGATCAAGAACCACTTTTGGTAGTGGTGAAACGGCGTAAAAGCTTTCTAAAACTATTTAGCAAAATATGGCTGATGGTTAAAGGAGAAAAAGCGGTCACAGAAAATCAAGTTGAACATCAAGGGATGACGTTATTTTTATGCACTCCTCAGAATGGATGGATGATCGCAGGAATGTTTGGTGGATTTTTTGTGCTGATGTCTCCAGTGCAACTTCGACTACAACCGAGGCCGGTTATGAGTCTTATTGTTATTGTTATACAACTGTTCTACCCGTGTTGTTTCTTTCCGTCAATGTCTTCTACCCGTGTTGTTTCTTTCCGTCAGTGTCTTTTATCCGTGTTGTTTCTTTCCGTCAGTGTCTTCTACCCGTGTTGATTCTTTCCGTCAGTGTCTTCTATCCGTGTTGTTTCTTTCAGTCAGTGTCTTCTATCCGTGTTGTTTCTTTCCGTCAGTGTCTTTTACCCGTGTTGATTCTTTCCGTCAGTGTCTTCTACCCGTGTTGATTCTTTCCGTCAGTGTCTTCTATCCGTGTTGTTTCTTTCAGTCAGTGTCTTCTATCCGTGTTGTTTCTTTCCGTCAGTGTCTTTTACCCGTGTTGATTCTTTCCGTCAGTGTCTTCTACCCGTGTTGATTCTTTCCGTCAGTGTCTTCTACCCGTGTTGATTCTTTCCGTCAGTGTCTTCTACCCGTGTTGATTCTTTCCGTCAGTGTCTTCTATCCGTGTTGTTTCTTTCAGTCAGTGTCTTCTATCCGTGTTGTTTCTTTCCGTCAGTGTCTTTTACCCGTGTTGATTCTTTCCGTCAGTGTCTTCTATCCGTGTTGTTTCTTTCTGTGTCTTCTATCCGTGTTGTTTCTTTCCGTCAGTGTCTTCTACCCGTGTTGATTCTTTCCGTCAGTGTCTTCTATCCGTGTTGTTTCTGTCCGTCAGTGTCTTCTACCCGTGTTATTTCTTTCCGTCAGTGTGTTTTCTTCATCCTTTGATATTCGGAACATCATTGAAGTATATGCTCTACTGTCTGAGATGTCTGTCCGCATGTACACATTCATGTGTTGCCAATTTTGAACAATGTTTACACGTGGCTGCGAACGATTCGGTTATGTTCTGTTTAGAGAAATATGTTTTGTTATGTTCCAAATAACATAGTCATCTTGAGTTTGTGGCTTTATGGTTGTTTTGATCATCTGTTTCTTCTGATGGTAAGCTATTCGCACATGGGGATGATAATAATCAGTAATCCTTTCTAAACCACAGACGATCTGTTTTCTTGTTGTGATTTACTATATCACTACTTAACTATACTATAGCACTACTTAAATATACTATAGCACTAGTTAAATATACTTTTCGACAGTGACTATGCGATAGGACTCAAGACAAAAAATGTCGAGCATGTTTGACCGCAATTATTTTTGAGGTTGACGACCAAGTCCGGGAACTAGTTCTCCTGTACAGCGGGATTACTAGCGATATTGTTACAGATGTCCACCAATCAGTGGAAGTTGTAAAAACTCTGAATGTTTTGGGTGCCACCGACGAAGTTGGATGTATCAAACAACTGAAGGTATATGGACTACATACGAGTGGAAACCTAGTGGGACCATTATCCTGCTGACAAGCCATATATATTGAGATAATGAGAACGAACGTCTAAAGAATATATAATTCATTATTCTGTACCCTTAATGTGTAAATGCACTCATTATTCTGTACCTTTAATGTGTAAATACACTCATTATTCTGTACCCTTAATGTGTAAATACACTCATTATTCTATACCCTAAATGTGTAAATACACTCATTATTCTGTACCCTTAATGTGTAAATACACTCATAATTCTGTACCCTTAATGTGTAAATACACTCATTATTCTGTACCCTTAATGTGTAAATACACTCATTATTCCATGGCGTACTGTGTAAATACACTCATAATTCTGCAGGTACTGTATAAATACACTCATTATTCGGTACGTATTGTGTAAATACACTCATTACTCTGTGGTGCACCATGTAAATATATCTATAATAAATGGGGCTGGAAAAAAACCCAGAGAAAAACTTCACTTACGTGTCGTAACCATGAAACAGTTGATTACAAATCCCTGACATACACGCTGTGTTGGATGCATGTCAGGCCCGAGAAATGGTTAGGGAAAGGATGGTTTAGATATTAGAACATGAATCTTAGTACTAGGAAATTAGAACTTTGCTTTTAGTACTAGAAAATTAACAAAAATGTGTCACGAAAATGGAAAGATAAAAGGAAAAATATTTTCTTCAGATAAACCTCTTCCTGTCACTGCAATCTACCGTCCCGATGGATGTGCCATTAATTGTCGTGTACTCACTCAACGTACAAGTCAATAATAAATTGCAATTCAAGGATTATATACTTGTGTGTCATTAACATGCTTACAATAGGTACTTATGACACAAACTTGTGTGTCATTAACATGCTTACAATAGGTACTTATGACACAAACTTGTGTGTCATTAACATGCTTACAATAGGTACTTATGACACAAACTTGTGTGTCATTAACAGGCTTACAATAGGTACTTATGACATAAACTTGTGTGTCATTAACAGGCTTACAATAGGTACTTATGACACAAACTTGTGTGTCATTAACAGGCTTACAATAGGTACTTATGACACAAACTTGTGTGTCATTAACAGGCTTACAATAGGTACTTATGACACAAACATGTGTGTCATTAACAGGCTTACAATAGGTACTTATCACACAAACCTGTGTGTCAGTAACATGCTTACAATAGGTACTTATGACACAAACTTGTGTGTCATTAACAGGCTTACAATAGGTACTTATCACACAAACAAGTGTGCCATTAACAGGCTTACAATAGGTACTTATCACACAAACTTGTGTGTCAGTAACAGGCTTACAATAGGTACTTATCACACAAACTTGTGTGTCATTAACAGGCTTACAATAGGTACTTATGACACAAACTTGTTAGCTGTTTGAATTCTCGTGCCTTGAATTCGAGAAGTCGCGATGGTTCGATATTCGAATATTTTGTTGAATGATTCTGTTAATCTTGAGCTCATACAACACTGTATGTTTGTTAATCTTGAGCTCATACAACACTGTATGTTTGTTAATCTTGAGCTCATACAACACTGTATGTTAATCTTGAGCTCATACAACACTGTATGTTAATCTTGAGCTCATACAACACTGTACTTTTGTTAATCTTGAGCTCATACAACACTGTATGTTAATCTTGAGCTCATACAACACTATTTTTGTTAATCTTGAGCTCATACAACACTGTATGTTAATCTTGAACTCATACAACACTGTATGTTTGTTAATCTTGAGCTCATAAAACACTGTATGTTAACAAATATAATAATAAGTTATGTAGGCTCCTAAATGTATCCAAATAAACTAATAACTTCTGAACAAGATTTCTGATTGATAGTATCTGATCTCAAATAGAATTCACGTGTTCACTTCCATTCTCCAGGATGTTGCTCTGTGCACGGCAACAGGGATCGATTCTTCTTCCCACGTCATAAATATTGATACCTTCCTCTCTATACAAGAGAATAATCTATTCAGAAATCAGCTCAATTTTAATCAATCACCGCACCGACTAGACAAACTTGCTTTGTACAATATTTATTCTTATTTTCCATGAATCTAGCTGTCAATCTATTAAGATAGCCATAAACATACATTATACAATATTGTTCGACTTGCTTCGAGACTGCATCAATGAATCTACTAACTTCATCCATGAAGCTACTAGCTTCATCTATAAGGCTACTAAATGCATCTAGGAAGCTAATAACTACATCTATGAATCTACTAACTGCATCTATGAATCTACTAACTGCATCTATGAATCTACTAACTGCATCTATGAATCTACTAACTGCATCTATGAAGCTACTAGCTTCATCTATAAAGCTACTAAATGCATCTATGAAGCTAATAACTACATCTATAAAATTATAACTGCATCTATGAAGCAAATAACTGCATCTAGGAAGCTACTAACTGCACCTAAGAATCGAGCAATATAGCTATAAACATTCGTCCTTATGTTGACGGGATCCGAAATGGGAGCAAAGAATTGTAACACTTTTGCCTTCCATGCATGTCGCAAGATGCGACTAAGGAGGTTACGGAATAGAGATGACTGTCCCATCCCATATACAGTCAGGGTGATTTTGGTGACGCCATGCTAAAGTTGGATGTATCTGGTCGTAGGGCGGTGATATCGCTGCAAAGTTGTTAACCTTGACACAACTCATTCTGTTCTCCGAATTACATTCTGCTAGTCCGCAGAAGTTTGAGAGAAATCACTGAAGAAATTATAAACATGCTGTTGCTGTGGAGTTTAATAACACAGATGCTTGTTGATACAGTTAAACAATATTATAAACTTTCACTGAAACAATATTATAAACATTCACTGAAGCAATATTATAAACATTCATTAAAACAATATTATAAACATTCACTGAAACAATATTATAAACATTCACTGAAACAATATTATAAACATTCACTGAAACAATATTATAAACATTCACTGAAACAATGTTATAAACATTCACTGAAACAATATTATAAACATTCACTGAAACAATATTATAAACATTTACTGAAACAATATTATAAACATTCATTAAAACAATATTATAAACATTCACTGAAACAATATTATAAACATTCATTAAAACAATATTATAAACATTCACTGAAACAATATTATAAACATTCACTAAAACAATATTATAAACATTCACTGAAAAAATATTATAAACATTCACTGAAACAATATTATAAACATTTACTGAAACAATATTATAAACATTCATTAAAACAATATTATAAACATTCACTGAAACAATATTATAAACATTCATTAAAACAATATTATAAACATTCACTGAAACAATATTATAAACATTCACTAAAACAATATTATAAACATTCACTGAAAAAATATTATAAATATTCACTGAAACAATATTATAAACGTTCACTGAAGCAATATTATAAACATTCACTAAAACAATATTATAAACATTCACTGAAACAATATTATAAATATTCACTGAAACAATATTGTAAACATTCACTGAAACAATATTATAAACATTCACTGAAACAATATTATAAACATTCACTGAAACAATATTATAAACATTCACTGAAACAATATTATAAACATTCACTGAAACAATATTATAAACATTCACTGAAACAATATTATAAACATTCACTGAAACAATATTATAAACATTCACTGAAACAATATTATAAACATTCACTGAAAAAATATTATAAATATTCACTGAAACAATATTATAAACGTTCACTGAAGCAATATTATAAACATTCACTAAAACAATATTATAAACATTCACTGAAACAATATTATAAATATTCACTGAAACAATATTATAAACATTCACTGAAACAATATTATAAACATTCACTGAAACAATATTATAAACATTCACTGAAACAATATTATAAACATTCACTGAAACAATATTATAAACATTCACTGAAACAATATTATAAACATTCACTGAAACAATATTATAAACATTCACTGAAACAATATTATAAACATTCACTGAAACAATATTATAAACATTCACTGAAACAATATTATAAACATTCACTGAAACAATATTACTTGGAGTTTTTTTTCTAGCATTCAAGTGTGACTTTATACAAATAAATAAATAAATGTACTTAATCACATTCGTCATTCTGAGAGCACCTAAACTTTGTTATTGTCACATTCGTAATTCTGAGAGTATCTAAACTGTGTTCTTGTCACATTCGTCATTCTTAGAACACCTAAACTGAGTTCTTGTCACATTCGTCATTCTTAGAACACCTAAACTGAGTTCTTGTCACATTCGTCATTCTGAGAGCATCTAAACTGTGTTCTTGTCACATTCGTCATTCTGAGAGCATCTAAACTGTGTTCTTGTCACATTCGTCATTCCTAGAGCATCTAAACTGTGTTCTTGTCACATTCGTCATTCTGAGAGCATCTAAACTGTGTTCTTGTCACATTCGTCATTCTGAGAGTATCTAAACTGTGTTCTTGTCACATTCGTCATTCTGAGAGCATCTATTTGGATTTCTAGATTTCTTCGACATTTCTAGATTTCTTGAACATTTCTATATTTCTTGGACCTATCTATATTTCTTGTGCATATCTACATGTCTTTCACATATTTATATTTTTGTACATTTTATGTTATATTTTTATTTCCTATATATTTCATGCTATGTCTATATATTTTTTTATACATTTCATGTCATATCTATATTTTTTGTACATATCAATATTTTTGCACTTTTCACGCCATATATATATTTCTTGTACATTGCTTATCATATCTATATAATTAATATCTAGATTATATACACCTATATAATATATATATATATATATATAAGTTATAGATTATATGCACTTATATGGTAAGCTCTATATTGTATACGTACATATATATATATATATATATATATATATATATATATATATATATATATATATATATATATATATATATATATATATATATATATATATATATATATATAAGATCTAAATTATGTACACTTATATTTATGTAAGATCTAAATTATATACACCTATATGTATATATATGGTCTACATTATATACACTTATACACATGGTTTCATTCTATTTTTGTACGTGACATCCTGATTAATTGTGCGCCTTTTGGCTGGTTGCCTCCGTTTTCAGCACTCTGCTTACTTGAGCAGGACTGTGGTTTTGATGGAAACCTGAAAAGGTTTCACTGCAAAAGACAGTGAGTTTTATTCAGGAGACAGAATTACAGATATAGACATGTTTCAAGTGAATAAAAAATGAAGAAGAATTTATATATATATATATATATATATATATATATATATACGGTCTAGATTATATACACTTACATATATAAAGTCTAGATTATATACACTTGTATATTTAGTAAATATATATATACTCAAGATACTGAGAATGGACCAATCGAGACAAGGACTATTACAACAAAAACAAACACCTTGAGTACACAGTTTGAATATCTTGACAAAACCTCATCTTTTCTTGGGGATGTGGTTAGTCAAGTACGGAAAAACTCGTTTACTCGAGTTGCCAGACGATTCGATGTCGCTAGAAATGACCTGTTTTAATTCTCGGTAATCTCAAGAATATTCACAAAAGCATTTCCAATAATAATTTAGTCAGTTCTTAACCACAAAATTAACATCATCATCGTTACACTCCGAACCAGGCAATATACAAACACCAAATCTTGTTGTTTGCAATTAATGTTACTGGTAACAAAAAGGAGCAAAGACTTTCATTTCCGTGGTCTGCCATGGTGTCATATTATAAACACAACATCACGAAGTGGATTCGAACACTTCAGCTCTTGAACACAAGTCCAAGGGATTAACCACTGTGACACGGACATTCTATCCAAACAACGTACCCAGAGTGTTTGGCAGCTAAGTCATTCTCCAGACTATTTCTGCTCTCTTATACCAAACTTCGTCACTTATCGTGGCTGATCCTAATTTCCGGTATTTTTCATTGTGCAGCACACAATATACATACAGTTTCCATCGATCAGTTGAATGATCATGATATATGTGTCTGTGTTTACATAACGTTTCCATCGATCAGTCGAATGATCAGGATCTGTGACTCTGTTTACATAAAGTTTCCATCGATCAGTCGAATGATCAGGATCTGTGACTCTGTTTACACAAAGTTTCCATCGATCAGTCGAATGATCATGATATGTGATTCTGGTTTTGAAAACATGTGGGACTATTCTGGACAAGCACTGGCGTATGACCATTAAAAGAAACTGTAAGACAAGGAAGTGCTGTAATCTTGTCATAGCGACCTGGTTGATTCCACAAAAATTATTCAGAAAATTTGACAACTAAAGTCATCGAGTATAGATTTGTAACGTGTGAGACAGTAACCTGGGACCATCTGACCTGTGTCAACTATTTTTAGAGCCAGTAGTCTAACCATGCCTAATCATAAACAAACAGGGTAATGTTATTGTATCTCGGAGACAACATTGTCTCCACTCACATGTATACACTGCCATATTATTGAAAATGGTTTTTATTTCTTGAGATCACCGAAAATTAAATTTAAACATTTAACCATGTTAATGGGTCATTGAATATACATCACATAACTATGACCTCCCATAGAGTTTGTTTAAAATAACAACGGAATAATTAACAGACAAAATAATTACTTAAAATAACCAAAACATGATGTAAAAGGAAAGAGGGATTGATTGAAATGAAGCAGGAGTTGAATATATGAAAAATGGTTGAAGTAAAATATGATTAAAGGTTTTGAGAAATTATTGAAATTGAATATAATATAGCTAAATACAATTGAAAGTGTAAAGAAAGAATACAAGAAAGTAAATTTAAATATAATACAAAATACTAATTAATATATCAGCGAAGTCGGATGTTACGAGGGATTGGTTTAAACAAAATGGAGACACACGGCTTCACAGTTTGCTGGACTACATCTTGCTGGAAATCTAGTTATGACAATTTCTGAGGAGATTATTATGTCAAGGAATAAAACAGTTACTGAGGAGATTACTTTGTCAAGGAACAAAACAATTACTGAGGAGATGAGTACCAGTCAAGATAATTACTAAATATATTACAATGTCAAGGAATAACAGCTGCTGAGGAGATTATTAGTCTAGGAGCATAACAATTTCTGTGAAGATTATTAGTCAAGGAACAAGACAATTACTGAGGAGATTAATAGTCTAGGAGCATAAACATTTCTGTGAAGATTATTAGTCAAGGAACAAGACAATTACTGAGGAGATTACTAGTCAATGAACAAGACAATTACTGAGGAGATTACTAGTCAATGAACAAGACAATTACTGAGATTACTAGTCAATGAACAAGACAATTACTGAGGAGAATACTAGTCAATGAACAAGACAATTACTGAGGAGATTACTAGTCAATGAACAAGGCAATTACTGAGGAAATTAATGATTAAAGGAAACATATTCAATACAACATATAATTTGAAAGTAATTTATCTAAAGTAAAGGCAGTAAGATAAAGCTTTGTAGTCCAACTCTCTGGCGAAATAGTATAGAACGCGTCTATGACGGCTAAGGTTGTAGTTCGATCCCAGCCACAAGCAATTTAACATTCGAACCGCTCATAAAGTAATGACAAACTACTGAACGTACTTATATTGCCTAGAAAATCTCTAAAGCCAAAATATGCCGAGTTGATGCAGCGCCGGGGATTTAGACATAAGACCCTAAACTATTTGAGATATGGGGCTCTTTAAAGGTCCGGATATTATTTGTCAGTGCCAGATATTATTTTTTTGGGTGCCCCAAGAAAGTGGGGCCCCTAAGCTATAGATATTTAGCTTATATGTAAATCCTGCGCTTGATTGATGGCTACGTCCTAAATAGAATACGCTACTAATTCGTAAAATAGATAATTTGTTCTTTAATAAATGCTTTTCATTACCATCACTGAGGACTGAAGTGGGAGTTCATTAATGGATGATGTGGTCAGCATCACTGAGGACTGAAGTGGAAGTTCAAAATGGAGGATGTGGTAAGCATCATTGAGAACTGAAGTGGGAGTTCATTAATGAATGATGTGGTAAGCATCATTGAGAACTGAAGCGGGAGTTCATTAATGGATGATGTGGCAAGCATCACTGAGGACTGAAGTGGGAGTTCATTAATGGATGATGTGGCCAGCATCACTGAGGACTGAAGTGGGAGTTCATTAATGAATGATGTGGTCAGCAAGAGACAGAGCAAGTCAAAGATAGAAAACTTGTTAGATGATTATTATCTTGGCAAATGAGAATGTTAACATGAACAAGATTTAATATAATGTTTTAACCATAAATTACGTCAGCAATTTGTTTCAAATTGTAATCCCACCCCTTTTTACTCTAAGCAACACTGTCATCAATTCAGGGACTTCCCTGCATAATTACGTCAAATGTTTATTTCTCCCCCTCTCCCGAAGGTGCAAAGGGTACCACATTGCTCTCGGCGGACCCAGGATCCTAAAAGTACCTCCGGTGGTGCACCATAGAAACAGAAAGACATCTGCTCTTGTTGTCTTTCTGACCAACACGTTTAAGCTCGTGTCCGTGGATATGGAGGCTGTAGATGGAAGGTGAATTGCCGCCAAATAAACAAACATTATCTCCGAGACCTCTACGCCAACACACACAGAAGCA
>CM067321.1:61998885-62056385 GCA_034231615.1 Meghimatium bilineatum | reverse complement strand
CCTGCAAGAGTATTTATTATTTTTTCTCATGTATATGTTGGTTTTATGTTCTGTATAATGGACGTCAATAAACAAACTGGAAAGTGGGAAATTAGAGGCAACAGAGATGTGGTTCTACAGAAGAATGCTGAGAATACCATGGACTGCCAGACAAACTAATGTAGAGGTTTTGAAAGAGTCAAATTCGAAACGGACCTTAATCACAAATATAAGAAAAAGGCAAACTTCTTTTTTTGGCCACTTCATGAGACAGGCAGGTTTAGAGAACATAGTCACAACAGGCAAAATTGAAGGCAACAGAGACAGAGGGCGACAACGTGAGATAATATTAGACAGTTTGACAGCCTGGCACGGCAAGGAAACAACAACGACCTTGATACATAATACTGTGGACAGAGAGCTGTGGAGAGCCATGACCACCTACGCCAGCCGGCATGGCACCTGATGATGATGATAATGGACGTGCAGTATTCGTCTGTAAAATCCGTTTTCAAAAACTTGTATTCTCCTATTCAAATGTGACAGGCGAATTCTATGAATTTCCTATAGAGAGAAGAGGAGAAACGTGTACATAAGATGTACAATAGAGAATATACAGTTCTACAAGAACGATTGATGTCAATAGGGAAATCGCCCGTGTGTTGCCGGGGCCCGAAAGGGAAGCAAAGAATAGCAACACTATATACCTTCCACGCATGTCATAAAAGGCGACTAAGGAGGTTATGGGATGGAGTTGGCTGTCCCATCCCATATAGGGTAAGTGACCCAAAGCCATGCTGAAGTAGGATGTGTCAGGCCGAAAGGTGCAGATATCGCATCAGTGCTGTAAACCATGACACAACGCATTCCGTTCTCCGGACTACATCCTGATAATCTGCAGGAGTTTGAGAATGAACGCAGAAGAAGAAGACGAATAGTGAAATGACGAAAACTAGCATGGCTTGGACATGTATACAGACATGATTCCTTCTAAAAAAATGCTGCATGGAACCGCTGAAGGGAGAGTAGCAGAGGAGGGCAAATAAAGATTTGAACAGACATCAAGGAATGAAAAGGATAGGATTTGTCCTCACTCATCCGCATCATTAGGGATGAAAATTCGTTGGATGACTCTGTGTACTGAATCATCCAAAGTGGTACAACAACGACCCTGACGGGCTACGGGATTATAGAGATAGATATAGATTCTCCTCTCCATTTCCCTTTAACTGTCCAACTCTCACATCTGTACAAATGAATAGGTATTATTGGAAATTTATATTTTTTTAATCTTCAGTTCTGACTTGTTCTTATCTTCCATATGGTGTTTAATCTGGACATTTTAGTCCAGGCTATTTCAAGTCTAGTCTGTATTTCTTTGTTAGTGCTTCTTTCGCTTCTCATTTAAGATCCTAGTTTTTAAAGGTATAACGTTCTTCTAGTTTCTTTGCGTTGGCCCAGATGGTAACATGAGTCGTTTTGACATCTCTGTTTGCCATTATTTTGCTGTTCTCGATATTTATTTCCATACCTTAAGTTTTGTAAGTTTTTTTCAAACTTTGAAAGTAAGTTCTTGAAGTTCTGTCTCATCGCCAGCCATAAGTTCATTGACATCTGGAAACCGCAAATTGCACTGCAGGCGGCCACCGAGTGAAATTGTTGTTTGATGGTTCTATAGTGACTTGCAAAAAACAAAAAGTGTTCCAATATTATATGAAATAACATTGGTGATAATATACATCCTTGTCGTACTCATCAAGTTGGTTTAAAAGAAGGTTTTCTGTATGAATGCGTCATACACTGTTGAGTCCAGTAATTACGTGAATGAGTCATGCCCATTTGAATTCAGTAATTTGGTGAAATAGTAATGCACAACTTAATCCAAAATTTACTTGAATTCATGATACACAGTTTAATCCAGTAATCACTTGAATGAGTAATGCACATTTGAATCCACGAATTACTTGAATGCGTCATTCACTATTGAATGCAGTAATTATTTGAATGCGTTGTACACAATTGCGTTCAGTAATTTCTTGAATGCAGTCATACACAACTCAATCCAGTAATTACTTGAATGCGTCATTTATTGTTGAATCTAGTATTCACATGAATGCGTCATTTATTGTTGAATCTAGTATTCACATGAATGCGTCATTTATTGTTGAATCTAGTATTCACATGAATGCGTCATTTATTGTTGAATCTAGTATTCACATGAATGCGTCATTTATTGTTGAATCTAGTATTCGCATGAATCCTTCATACAAAAATGAATCCAGTAATTTCCTGAATACACAGTTATCAATCAAGCTCAAGATCCATATAAATACATAAGACACGGGCGAATTCTCTACGGTACATAACGTCCTTAGATTTTCTCTCCAGGTATTATCTCAAACTGTCATCCTCTTCTGTATTTACAGTAGATCTCCCTTAACGTCTCTGCCACTTTCATATCATTGCAAGTTTTATACCGACTGAACCATCGTTTTACTGAAATACAATGTTCCATTGATCATTTTTACTTTGATTGGGCCGCGATTATCAACAATAGACATGTGAGAAGAATAAAAAGAAACCATTTACGCCTACTTGTCGATTATGTATGTACATTTCGTTGGTCGGCGTTGGCAGGAAACACACAGCATATACAGAGTGACTAACAGATAGCACAGAAATAATCATTATCATCACGTATCAAAATCCGCTCGTATTTCTTCTTTTGACGAGTCATGACTTAGCCATTGTTTTATTGCAGCATGACTCTCCATAATTCTGCTTCGCGGTTATACACCAACTGGACCATTATTTTATTGTTTGAATATTCTTAAAAAGGACGTGACGATACAAAATCAAGGTTCACTTGTACATGATTGTGGAGGAGGTTTTGTGAGCGGTGTCACATTCCATAATATAATATAAAACATCGGGCAATCTTATATATTTATGATGCTGCCTTACCCAAAGCAGTTTATTCTAATCTAATCTAATCTAATCTAATCTAATCTAATCTAATCTAATCTAATCTAATCTAATCTAATCTAATCTAATCTAATCTAATCTAATGTAATCTAATCTAATCTAATCTAATCTAATCTAATCTAATCTAATCTAATCTAATCTAATTTAAACTAATCTAATCTAATCTAACACATAATATAATATAAAAACATAAGAAATCTTATATATTTATGTTGCTGCTTTACTCAAAGTAAGTAGTTTGTAAAATAATGCACACAGCGTGATTAACATACAAAGAGAAGCATGTGGAATAACATACAAAAGAGGACATGGGGGTGGTAGTACTGCACATTTAATCTTTATCGACTTGAGAGGAAATAAGGCCTAAGAGTTAACCAATGCACGAGTCAATAATATTGGCTTATACGACTGTCCATTACGTCATTGGCTGGCTATACAAAATTATCGATTAAAAAAAGTATCAATCGAATCAGCCAAAAGTTGTGATGCTATTATAGGTCATTTCAGGTATCTTATTTGATCTAAAGTCGGTCACTATTTATTATTACAACAACATCTCCTTGTTTATGGTCAGCCACAAGGCTAGTTCCTCGAGCTTAATCTTTAAAACCACAGCTGCTTTGAAGATGACCTCATGACAAATTTATGATCAGATTAAAAAAAAGAAAGAAAATAACAGACAGATCGATATGGCTGGTTGATAAATCGCGCTAGGTCAGATGGTCCTGCTCCCTCTTTTTTTTTTTTTACGAACTATTATTGGAATCGCCCGTAACTGACCGGGGCCAGAAACTGCAGCAAAGAATAACAGCACAGTTTTTCTTCCTTGTATGTTGTAAGAGGCGACTAAGGAAGTTTCAGGACGCAGCTGGAAGTCACATTTATTATAGTCACAGTGATCACGAAACCAGGCTGAAGTCAGATGTGTCAGGTCAAAAGGCGCAAATATCGGATCTAAGCTTAAACCATGAAACAAATGCATTTATTTATCCGGATTACATCCTTCTAATCTGCCGGAGTTTTGACACGAAGAGGAAAACTTTGAAAAAAATATTCTAAACTATTCTTCATTACGTCACTGACATTGACTTTTTCTACATGTTCTTCTAATGTCTTTCATTTGCACTAGTCTGGGCTAAAATTAAGGAACAGGTAGCAGCAGAAAATAACATATTCAAATTAAATTATGTTGAAATATGTACACACTGTCGCCATCTCTAATACAGCCTGGGATTGTTGGGAGAAATGTGAGACCCATGTGTTACAAGAGGAAGAGAAATAATGGAAGAATGATGTTTTGTCCTTTATGATTCGGATAAATCTTAATTTATTTAAAGATGACCTATCCGTTACAGACAAGCACATTAGAGGAGTAACGTTCTATTATGATGTTTATGAACCACAAGGTAGTGATACCTATGGAAATAATTAGATCAATGCAGGCTCAGTATGCTAGAGCGTTGAATATCAATGACGATGTCACCTTTAACTACCATACAAATCATTTAAGAAATCATCTTCAACAGGTATTCATATGCAAACATGGTGGGCATGTGCTTGTAATAGTAGACACGCCTATGCCTCATTAACTCACAGATTCTGTGTCTGAATTGGTAAAATGTCTGTTCTGAATAATTCTGAATACACAATAATTAGCACACAGACAAAGATCAAAGGTTTTCATTCGTTTATAAAACCTGAACACAATGCACACATATAAAGTATATGTTTATTGAGTCTAACAAAATATAACATCATATGCAAAAATGGCATTAATACGCTAGATGGTTAATCAGATAATTACATTTGTTTGAGGGCAAAGCTAGTGGAACGTGCTATAAGTATTTAGTGCAAGTCTGTGCGAAGTCAGTGTGCAACGACTTCATAGATGCCATATTTTATATATATATATATATATATATATATATATATATATATATATATATATATATATATATATATATATATATTATATATAGATAAAACATAGTTAAACAATATTCTACAAAATATTACAGCTCTCAGAAAAATGAGTTTTATTTTTTCATAATGTCAGTGGTAATTATTTACTATACAGACACGATGGATGCAAGGCCAGGGGCAGACCTTGCAAATGATGTATTACAAAAATACAAGAGTCAAAGAAAACAAACATATATGAAGCAGACAAAAAGCCCTCTCCAGAGAACTCTTATACCCCTGAAGCTGCAAGGCATAAAGGTGTATAAAGCGAAAAAAAGAATAAAGAAGTGCTAATTATGGAGTACATAGCAAAACTAAATGCAGTGGAAGAAGTGGGTACGATGTTATAAGTTACAGCACGACTGTATCTGGATCTACTATAATTCATTTGCCCAATTTTCATAAATAATTTAACAGCCGTATACCGTATTGCCAGATTGGATGACTCACGGACATGTATCTAGACACAACGACCAAGTTTGCGTCACACTTGGGGTTTTTATCCTTCGGCATTTTCCGTTTTGTATAAATTCTCACTAGAATAATTAGAAAACAATTACTTCTCCACAATATTCTGTCTAACTGCTCGCATGCAGTGTCGTTTATTGTGGTATATCCTGACTTTCCGTGCTTCTTATTGGCTGTCAACACAAAAACATACGCAAAGTAACAAATGTTATATCGAATCTGCTTAGATGAGTGTAGCTGTGTGTGTGTGATCAGCCTAGATGAGTGTAGCTGTGTGATCAGCTTAGATGAGTGTAGCTGTGTGTGTGATCAGCTTAGATGAGTGTAGCTGTGTGTGTGATCAGCTTAGATGAGTGTAGCTGTGTGTGTGATCAGCCTAGATGAGTGTAGCTGTGTGTGTGATAAGCTTAGATGAGTGTAGCTGTGTGTGTGATCAGCTTAGATGAGTGTAGCTGTGTGTGTGATTAGCTTAGATGAGTGTAGATGTGTGTGTGATCAGCCTAGATGAGTGTAGCTGTGTGTGTGATCAGCCTAGATGAGTGTAGCTGTGTGATCAGCTTAGATGAGTGTAGCTGTGTGTGTGATCAGCTTAGATGAGTGTAGTTGTGTGTGTGATCAGCTTAGATGAGTGTAGCTGTGTGTGTGCTCAGCTTAGATGAGTGTAGCTGTGTGTGTGATCAGCTTAGATGAGTGTAGCTGTGTGTGTGATCAGCTTAGATGAGTGTAATTGTGTGTGTGATCAGTTTAGATGAGTGTAGCTGTGTGTGTGATCAGCTTAGATGAGTGTAGCTGTGTGTGTGATCAGCTTAGATGAGTGTAGTTGTGTGTGTGATCAGCCTAGATGAGTGTAGTTGTGTGTGTGATCAGCTTAGATGAGTGTAGTTGTGTGTGTGATCAGTTTAGATGAGTGTAGCTGTGTGTGTGATCAGCTTAGATGAGTGTAGTTGTGTGTGTGATCAGTTTAGATGAGTGTAGCTGTGTGTGTGATCAGCTTAGATGAGTGTAGTTGTGTGTGTGATCAGCTTAGATGAGTGTAGTTGTGTGATCAGCTTAGATGAGTGTAGCTGTGTGTGTGTGATCAGCTTAGATGAGTGTAGTTGTGTGTGTGATCAGCTTTGATGAGTGTAGTTGTGTGATCAGCTTAGATGAGTGTAGCTGTGTGTGTGATCAGATTAGATGAGTGTAGCTGTGTGTGTGATCAGCTTAGATGAGTGTAGTTGTGTGTGTGATCAGCTTAGATGAGTGTAGCTGTGTGTGTGATCAGCTTAGATGAGTGTAGTTGTGTGTGTGATCAGCTTAGATGAGTGTAGCTGTGTGTGTGATCAGCTTAGATGAGTGTAGCTGTGTGTGTGATCAGCTTAGATGAGTGTAGCTGTGTGTGTGATCAGCTTAGATGAGTGTAGTTGTGTGATCAGCTTAGATGAGTGTAGTTGTGTGTGTGATCAGCTTAGATGAGTGTAGTTGTGTGATCAGCTTAGATGAGTGTAGTTGTGTGTGTGATCAGCTTAGATGAGTGTAGTTGTGTGATCAGCTTAGATGAGTGTAGCTGTGTGTGTGATCAGCTTAGATGAGTGTAGTTGTGTGTGTGATCAGCTTAGATGAGTGTAGCTGTATGTGTGATCAGCTTAGATGAGTGTAGTTGTGTGTGTGATCAGCTTAGATGAGTGTAGTTGTGTGATCAGCTTAGATGAGTGTAGTTGTGTGTGTGATCAGCTTAGATGAGTGTAGCTGTGTGTGTGATCAGCTTAGATGAGTGTAGCTGTGTGTGTGATCAGCTTAGATGAGTGTAGTTGTGTGTGTGATCAGCTTAGATGAGTGTAGCTGTGTGTGTGATCAGCTTAGATGAGTGTAGCTGTGTGTGTGATCAGCTTAGATGAGTGTAGCTGTGTGTGTGATCAGCTTAGATGAGTGTAGTTGTGTGTGTGATCAGCTTAGATGAGTGTAGCTGTGTGTGTGATCAGCTTAGATGAGTGTAGCTGTGTGTGTGATCAGGTTAGAGGAGTGTAGCTGTGTGTGTGATCAGCTTAGATGAGTGTAGCTGTGTGATCAGCTTAGATGAGTGTAGTTGTGTGTGTGATCAACTTAGATGAGTGTAGTTGTGTGATCAGCTTAGATGAGTGTAGTTGTGTGTGTGATCAGCCTAGATGAGTGTAGCTGTGTGTGTGATCAGCTTAGATGAGTGTAGCTGTCTGTGTGATCAGCTTAGATGAGTGTAGCTGTGTGTGTGATCAGCTTAGATGAGTGTAGCTGTGTGTGTGATCAGCTTAGATGAGTGTAGTTGTGTGTGTGATCAGCTTAGATGAGTGTAGTTGTGTGATCAGCTTAGATGAGTGTAGTTGTGTGATCAGCTTAGATGAGTGTAGCTGTGTGATCAGCTTAGATGAGTGTAGCTGTGTGTGTGATCAGCTTAGATGAGTGTAGCTGTGTGTGTGATCAGCTTAGATGAGTGTAGTTGTGTGTGTGATCAGCTTAGATGAGTGTAGCTGTGTGAGTGATCAGCTTAGATGAGTGTAGCTGTGTGATCAGCTTAGATGAGTGTAGCTGTGTGATCAGCTTAGATGAGTGTAGCTGTGTGATCAGCTTAGATGAGTGTAGCTGTGTGTGTGATCAGCTTAGATGAGTGTAGCTGTGTGATCAGCTTAGATGAGTGTAGCTGTGTGATCAGCCTAAATGAGTGTAGCTGTGTGTGTGATCAGCCTAGATGAGTGTAGCTGTGTGTGTGATCAGCCTAGATGAGTGTAGTTGTGTGTGTGATCAGCCTAGATGAGTGTAGTTGTGTGTGTGATCAGCTTAGATGAGTGTAGCTGTGTGATCAGCTTAGATGAGTGTAGCTGTGTGATCAGCTTAGATGAGTGTAACTGTGTGATCAGCTTAGATGAGTGTAGCTGTGTGTGTGATCAGCTTAGATGAGTGTAGCTGTGTGATCAGCTTAGATGAGTGTAGCTGTGTGATCAGCCTAGATGAGTGTAGCTGTGTGTGTGATCAGCCTAGATGAGTGTAGCTGTGTGTGTGATCAGCCTAGATGTGTGTAGTTGTGTGTGTGATCAGCCTAGATGAGTGTAGCTGTGTGTGTGATCAGCTTAGATGAGTGTAGCTGTGTGTGTGATCAGCTTAGATGAGTGTAGCTGTGTGTGTGATCAGCTTAGATGAGTGTAGCTGTGTGTGTGATCAGCTTTGATGAGTGTAGCTGTGTGTGTGATCAGCTTAGATGAGTGTAGCTGTGTGTGTGATCAGCTTAGATGAGTGTAGTTGTGTGTGTGATCAGCTTAGATGAGTGTAGCTGTGTGTGTGATCAGCTTAGATGAGTGTAGCTGTGTGATCAGCTTAGATGAGTGTAGCTGTGTGATCAGCTTAGATGAGTGTAGCTGTGTGATCAGCTTAGATGAGTGTAGCTGTGTGTGTGATCAGCTTAGATGAGTGTAGCTGTGTGATCAGCTTACATGAGTGTAGCTGTGTGATCAGCTTAGATGAGTGTAGTTGTGTGTGTGATCAGCTTAGATGAGTGTAGCTGTGTGTGTGATCAGCTTAGATGAGTGTAGCTGTGTGATCAGCTTAGATGAGTGTAGCTGTGTGTGTGATCAGCTTAGATGAGTGTAGTTGTGTGTGTGATCAGCTTAGATGAGTGTAGCTGTGTGATCAGCTTAGATGAGTGTAGCTGTGTGATCAGCTTAGATGAGTGTAGCTGTGTGTGGGATCAGCTTAGATGAGTGTAGCTGTGTGATCAGCTTAGATGAGTGTAGCTGTGTGATCAGCTTAGATGAGTGTAGTTGTGTGTGTGATCAGCTTAGATGAGAGTAGCTGTGTGTGTGTGTGTGTGAGAGATCAGCCTAGATGAGTGTAGTTGTGTGTGTGATCAGCCTAGATGAGTGTAGTTGTGTGTGTGATCAGCCTAGATGAGTGTAGTTGTGTGTGTGATCAGCATAGATGACAGTAGCTGTGTGTGTGTGTGTGAGAGATCAGCCTAGATGAGTGTAGTTGTGTGTGTGATCAGCTTAGATGAGTGTAGCTGTGTGTGTGATCAGCTTAGATGAGTGTAGCTGTGTGATCAGGTTAGATGAGTGTAGCTGTGTGATCAGCTTAGATGAGTGTAGTTGTGTGTGTGATCAGCTTAGATGAGTGTAGTTGTGTGATCAGCTTAGATGAGTGTAGTTGTGTGTGTGATCAGCTTAGATGAGTGTAGCTGTGTGATCAGCTTAGATGAGTGTAGCTGTGTATGTGATCAGCTTAGATGAGTATAGCTGTGTGTGTGATCAGCTTAGATGAGTGTAGTTGTGTGTGTGATCAGCTTAGATGAGTGTAGCTGTGTGTGTGATCAGCTTAGATGAGTGTAGTTGTGTGTTTGATCAGCTTAGATGAGTGTAGCTGTGTGTGTGATCAGCTTAGATGAGTGTAGCTGTGTGTGTGATCAGCTTAGATGAGTGTAGTTGTGTGTGTGATCAGCTTAGATGAGTGTAGCTGTTTGTGTGATCAGCTTAGATGAGTGTAGCTGTGTGTGTGATCAGCTAAGATGAGTGTAGTTGTGTGTGTGATCAGCTTAGATGAGTGTAGTTGTGTGATCAGCTTAGATGAGTGTAGTTGTGTGTGTGATCAGCTTAGATGAGTGTAGCTGTGTGATCAGCTTAGATGAGTGTAGCTGTGTGTGTGATCAGCTTAGATGAGTGTAGCTGTGTGTGTGATCAGCTTAGATGAGTGTAGCTGTGTGTGTGATCAGCTTAGATGAGTGTAGTTGTGTGTGTGATCAGCTTAGATGAGTGTAGCTGTGTGATCAGCTTAGATGAGTGTAGTTGTGTGTGTGATCAGCTTAGATGAGTGTAGTTGTGTGATCAGCTTAGATGAGTGTAGTTGTGTGTGTGTGATCAGCTTAGATGAGTGTAGCTGTGTGATCAGCTTAGATGAGTGTAGCTGTGTGTGTGATCAGCTTAGATGAGTGTAGCTGTGTGTGTGATCAGCTTAGATGAGTGTAGCTGTGTGTGTGATCAGCTTAGATGAGTGTAGTTGTGTGTGTGATCAGCTTAGATGAGTGTAGCTGTGTGATCAGATTAGATGAGTGTAGTTGTGTGTGTGATCAGCTTAGATGAGTGTAGCTGTGTGATCAGCTTAGATGAGTGTAGCTGTGTGTGTGATCAGCTTAGATGAGTGTAGCTGTGTGATCAGCTTAGATGAGTGTAGCTGTGTGTGTGATCAGCTTAGATGAGTGTAGCTGTGTGATCAGCTTAGATGAGTGTAGTTGTGTGTGTGATCAGATTAGATGAGTGTAGCTGTGTGTGTGATCAGCTTAGATGAGTGTAGTTGTGTGATCAGCTTAGATGAGTGTAGTTGTGTGTGTGATCAGCTTAGATGAGTGTAGCTGTGTGTGTGATCAGCTTAGATGAGTGTAGCTGTGTGTGTGATCAGCTTAGATGAGTGTAGCTGTGTGTGTGATCAGCTTAGATGAGTGTAGTTGTGTGATCAGCTTAGATGAGTGTAGTTGTGTGTGTGATCAGCTTAGATGAGTGTAGTTGTGTGTGTGATCAGCTTAGATGAGTGTATCTGTGTGATCAGCTTAGATGAGTGTAGTTGTGTGATCAGCTTAGATGAGTGTAGTTGTGTGTGTGATCAGCTTAGATGAGTGTAATTGTGTGATCAGCTTAGATGAGTGTAGTTGTGTGTGTGATCAGCTTAGATGAGTGTAGTTGTGTGATCAGCTGAGATGAGTGTAGTTGTGTGATCAGCTTAGATGAGTGTAGTTGTGTGTGAGAGATCAGCCTAGATGAGTGTAGTTGTGTGTGTGATCAGCTTAGATGAGTGTAGCTGTGTGATCAGATTAGATGAGTGTAGCTGTGTGTGTGAGAGATCAGCCTAGATGAGTGTAGCTGTGAGATCAGCCTAGATGAGTGTAGTTGTGTGATCAGCCTAGATGAGTGTAGCTGTGTGTGTGAGAGATCAGCCTAGATGAGTGTAGTTGTGTGTGTGAGAGATCAGCCTAGATGAGTGTAGTTGTGTGTGTGAGAGATCAGCCTAGATGAGTGTAGCTGTGTGTGTGAGAGATCAGCCTAGATGAGTGTAGTTGTGTGTGTGATCAGCTTAGATGAGTGTAGCTGTGAGATCAGCCTAGATGAGTGTAGCTGTGTGATCAGCTTAGATGAGTGTAGCTGTGTGTGTGAGAGATCAGCCTAGATGAGTGTAGTTGTGTGTGTGAGAGATCAGCCTAGATGAGTGTAGTTGTGTGTGTGAGAGATCAGCCTAGATGAGTGTAATTGTGTGTGTGAGAGATCAGCCTAGATGAGTGTAGTTGTGTGTGTGAGAGATCAGCCTAGATGAGTGTAGCTGTGTGTGTGATCAGCTTAGATGAGTGTAGCTGTGTGTGTGATCAGCTTAGATGAGTGTAGATGTGTGTGTGATCAGCTTAGATGAGTGTAGCTGTGTGATCAGCTTAGATGAGTGTAGCTGTGTGATCAGCTTAGATGAGTGTAGTTGTGTGTGTGATCAGCTTAGATGAGAGTAGCTGTGTGTGTGTGTGTGAGAGATCAGCCTAGATGAGTGTAGTTGTGTGTGTGATCAGCCTAGATGAGTGTAGTTGTGTGTGTGATCAGCCTAGATGAGTGTAGTTGTATGTGTGATCAGCATAGATGAGAGTAGCTGTGTGTGTGTGTGTGAGAGATCAGCCTAGATGAGTGTAGTTGTGTGTGTGATCAGCTTAGATGAGTGTAGCTGTGTGTGTGATCAGCTTAGATGAGTGTAGCTGTGTGATCAGCTTAGATGAGTGTAGCTGTGTGATCAGCTTAGATGAGTGTAGTTGTGTGTGTGATCAGCTTAGATGAGTGTAGTTGTGTGATCAGCTTAGATGAGTGTAGTTGTGTGTGTGATCAGCTTAGATGAGTGTAGCTGTGTGATCAGCTTAGATGAGTGTAGCTGTGTGTGTGATCAGCTTAGATGAGTGTAGCTGTGTGTGTGATCAGCTTAGATGAGTGTAGTTGTGTGTGTGATCAGCTTAGATGAGTGTAGCTGTGTGTGTGATCAGCTTAGATGAGTGTAGTTGTGTGTGTGATCAGCTTAGATGAGTGTAGCTGTGTGTGTGATCAGCTTAGATGAGTGTAGCTGTGTGTGTGATCAGCTTAGATGAGTGTAGTTGTGTGTGTGATCAGCTTAGATGAGTGTAGCTGTGTGTGTGATCAGCTTAGATGAGTGTAGCTGTGTGTGTGATCAGCTTAGATGAGTGTAGCTGTGTGTGTGATCAGCTTAGATGAGTGTAGCTGTGTGTGTGATAGGCTTAGATGAGTGTAGTTGTGTGTGTGATCAGCTTAGATGAGTGTAGTTGTGTGATCAGCTTAGATGAGTGTAATTGTGTGTGTGATCAGCTTAGATGAGTGTAGCTGTGTGATCAGCTTAGATGAGTGTAGCTGTGTGTGTGATCTGCTTAGATGAGTGTAGCTGTGTGTGTGATCAGCTTGGATGAGTGTAGCTGTGTGTGTGATCAGCTTAGATGAGTGTAGTTGTGTGTGTGATCAGCTTAGATGAGTGTAGCTGTGTGTGTGATCAGCTTAGATGAGTGTAGTTGTGTGATCAGCTTAGATGAGTGTAGCTGTGTGATCAGCTTAGATGAGTGTAGCTGTGTGTGATCAGCTTAGATGAGTGTAGTTGTGTGTGTGATCAGCTTAGATGAGTGTAGCTGTGTGTGTGATCAGCTTAGATGAGTGTAGCTGTGTGTGTGATCAGCTTAGATGAGTGTAGTTGTGTGTGTGATCAGCTTAGATGAGTGTAGCTGTGTGTGTGATCAGCTTAGATGAGTGTAGCTGTGTGATCAGCTTAGATGAGTGTAGCTGTGTGTGTGATCAGCTTAGATGAGTGTAGCTGTGTGTGTGATCAGCATAGATGAGTGTAGCTGTGTGTGTGATCAGCTTAGATGAGTGTAGTTGTGTGTGTGATCAGCTTAGATGAGTGTAGCTGTGTGTGTGATAGGCTTAGATGAGTGTAGTTGTGTGTGTGATCAGCTTAGATGAGTGTAGTTGTGTGATCAGCTTAGATGAGTGTAATTGTGTGTGTGATCAGCTTAGATGAGTGTAGCTGTGTGATCAGCTTAGATGAGTGTAGCTGTGTGTGTGATCTGCTTAGATGAGTGTAGCTGTGTGTGTGATCAGCTTAGATGAGTGTAGCTGTGTGTGTGATCAGCTTAGATGAGTGTAGCTGTGTGTGTGATCAGCTTAGATGAGTGTAGCTGTGTGTGTGATCAGCTTAGATGAGTGTAGTTGTGTGATCAGCTTAGATGAGTGTAGCTGTGTGATCAGCTTAGATGAGTGTAGCTGTGTGTGATCAGCTTAGATGAGTGTAGTTGTGTGTGTGATCAGCTTAGATGAGTGTAGCTGTGTGTGTGATCAGCTTAGATGAGTGTAGTTGTGTGTGTGATCAGCTTAGATGAGTGTAGCTGTGTGTGTGATCAGCTTAGATGAGTGTAGTTGTGTGATCAGCTTAGATGAGTGTAGCTGTGTGATCAGCTTAGATGAGTGTAGCTGTGTGTGTGATCAGCTTAGATGAGTGTAGTTGTGTGTGTGATCAGCTTAGATGAGTGTAGTTGTGTGTGTGATCAGCTTAGATGAGTGTAGTTGTGTGTGTGATCAGCTTAGATGAGTGTAGCTGTGTGATCAACTTAGATGAGTGTAGTTGTGTGTGTGATCAGCTTAGATGAGTGTAGTTGTGTGATCAGCTTAGATGAGTGTAGTTGTGTGTGTGATCAGCTTAGATGAGTGTAGCTGTGTGTGTAATCAGCTTAGATGAGTGTAGTTGTGTGATCAGCTTAGATGAGTGTAGCTGTGTGATCAGCTTAGATGAGTGTAGCTGTGTGTGTGATCAGCTTAGATGAGTGTAGTTGTGTGTGTGATCAGCTTAGATGAGTGTAGTTGTGTGTGTGATCAGCTTAGATGAGTGTAGTTGTGTGTGTGATCAGCTTAGATGAGTGTAGTTGTGTGTGTGATCAGCTTAGATGAGTGTAGTTGTGTGTGTGATCAGCTTAGATGAGTGTAGCTGTGTGATCAGCTTAGATGAGTGTAGTTGTGTGTGTGATCAGCTTAGATGAGTGTAGCTGTGTGATCAGCTTAGATGAGAGTAGCTGTGTGTGTGATCAGCTTAGATGAGTGTAGCTGTGTGATCAGCTTAGATGAGTGTAGTTGTGTGTGTGATCAGCTTAGATGAGTGTAGCTGTGTGTGTGATCAGCTTAGATGAGTGTAGTTGTGTGATCAGCTTAGATGAGTGTAGTTGTGTGTGTGATCAGCTTAGATGAGTGTAGCTGTGTGTGTGATCAGCTTAGATGAGTGTAGCTGTGTGTGTGATCAGCTTAGATGAGTGTAGCTGTGTGTGTGATCAGCTTAGATGAGTGTAGTTGTGTGATCAGCTTAGATGAGTGTAGTTGTGTGATCAGCTTAGATGAGTGTAGTTGTGTGTGTGATCAGCTTAGATGAGTGTAGTTGTGTGTGTGATCAGCTTAGATGAGTGTAGCTGTGTGATCAGCTTAGATGAGTGTAGTTGTGTGATCAGCTTAGATGAGTGTAGTTGTGTGTGTGATCAGCTTAGATGAGTGTAGTTGTGTGATCAGCTTAGATGAGTGTAGTTGTGTGTGTGATCAGCTTAGGTGAGTGTAGTTGTGTGATCAGCTGAGATGAGTGTAGTTGTGTGATCAGCTTAGATGAGTGTAGTTGTGTGTGAGAGATCAGCCTAGATGAGTGTAGTTGTGTGTGTGATCAGCTTAGATGAGTGTAGCTGTGTGATCAGCTTAGATGAGTGTAGCTGTGTGTGTGAGAGGTCAGCCTAGATGAGTGTAGCTGTGAGATCAGCCTAGATGAGTGTAGTTGTGTGATCAGCCTAGATGAGTGTAGCTGTGTGTGTGAGAGATCAGCCTAGATGAGTGTAGTTGTGTGTGTGAGAGATCAGCCTAGATGAGTGTAGTTGTGTGTGTGATAGATCAGCCTAGATGAGTGTAGCTGTGTGTGTGAGAGATCAGCCTAGATGAGTGTAGTTGTGTGTGTGATCAGCTTAGATGAGTGTAGCTGTGAGATCAGCCTAGATGAGTGTAGCTGTGTGATCAGCTTAGATGAGTGTAGCTGTGTGTGTGAGAGATCAGCCTAGATGAGTGTAGTTGTGTGTGTGAGAGATCAGCCTAGATGAGTGTAGTTGTGTGTGTGAGAGATCAGCCTAGATGAGTGTAGTTGTGTGTGTGAGAGATCAGCCTAGATGAGTGTAGTTGTGTGTGTGATCAGCTTAGATGAGTGTAGCTGTGTGTGTGATCAGCTTAGATGAGTGTAGCTGTGTGTGTGATCAGCTTAGATGAGTGTAGCTGTGTGTGTGAGAGATCAGCCTAGATGAGTGTAGTTGTGTGTGTGAGAGATCAGCCTAGATGAGTGTAGTTGTGTGTGTGATCAGCTTAGATGAGTGTAGCTGTGTGTGTGATCAGCTTAGATGAGTGTAGCTGTGTGATAAGCTTAGATGAGTGTAGCTGTGTGTGTGATCAGCTTAGATGAGTGTAGTTGTGTGTGTGATCAGCTTAGATGAGTGTAGCTGTGTGATCAGCTTAGATGAGTGTAGCTGTGTGATCAGCTTAGATGAGTGTCGCTGTGTGATCAGCTTAGATGAGTGTAGCTGTGTGTGTGATCAGCTTAGATGAGTGTAGCTGTGTGATCAGCTTAGATGAGTGTAGTTGTGTGATCAGCTTAGATGAGTGTAGTTGTGTGTGTGATCAGCTTAGATGAGTGTAGTTGTGTGTGTGATTAGTTTAGATGAGTGTAGCTGTGTGTGTGATCAGCTTAGATGAGTGTAGCTGTGTGTGTGATCAGCTTAGATGAGTGTAGCTGTGTGTGTGATCAGCATAGATGAGTGTAGCTGTGTGTGTAATCAGCTTAGATGAGTGTAGCTGTGTGTGTGATCAGCTTAGATGAGTGTAGCTGTGTGTGTGATCAGCATAGATGAGTGTAGCTGTGTGTGTGATCAGTTTAGATGAGTGTAGCTGTGTGTGTGATCAGCTTAGATGAGTGTAGCTGTGTGTGTGATCAGCTTAGATGAGTGTAGCTGTGTGTGTGATCAGCTTAGATGAGTGTAGCTGTGTGTGTGATCAGCTTAGATGAGTGTAGCTGTGTGATCAGCTTAGATGAGTGTAGCTGTGTGATCAGTTTAGATGAGTGTAGCTGTGTGTGTGATCAGCTTAGATGAGTGTAGTTGTGTGTGTGATCAGCTTAGATGAGTGTAGTTGTGTGATCAGCTTAGATGAGTGTAGCTGTGTGTGTGATCAGCTTAGATGAGTGTAGCTGTGTGTGTGATCAGCTTAGATGAGTGTAGCTGTGTGTGTGATCAGCTTAGATGAGTGTAGCTGTGTGTGTGATCAGCGTAGATGAGTGTAGCTGTGTGTATGATCAGCTTAGATGAGTGTAGTTGTGTGTGTGATCAGCTTAGATGAGTGTAGCTGTGTGTGTGATCAGCTTAGATGAGTGTAGCTGTGTGTGTGATCAGCTTAGATGAGTGTAGCTGTGTGTGTGATCAGCTTAGATGAGTGTAGCTGTGTGTGTGATCAGCTTAGATGAGTGTAGCTGTGTGATCAGCTTAGATGAGTGTAGTTGTGTGTGTGATCAGCTTAGATGAGTGTAGCTGTGTATGTGATCAGCATAGATGAGTGTAGCTGTGTGTGTGATCAGCTTAGATGAGTGTAGCTGTGTGTGTGATCAGCTTAGATGAGTGTAGCTGTGTGTGTGATCAGCTTAGATGAGTGTAGCTGTGTGTGTGATCAGCTTAGATGAGTGTAGTTGTGTGTGTGATCAGTTTAGATGAGTGTAGCTGTGTGTGTTATCAGCTTAGATGAGTGTAGCTGTGTGATCAGCTTAGATGAGTGTAGCTGTGTGTGTGATCAGCTTAGATGAGTGTAGCTGTGTGTGTGATCAGCATAGATGAGAGTAGCTGTGTGTGTGTGTGTGAGAGATCAGCCTAGATGAGTGTAGCTGTGTGTGTGTGTGATCAGCCTAGATGAGTGTAGCTGTGTGTGTGATGAGCCAAGATGAGTGTAGCTGTGTGTGTGATGAGCCAAGATGAGTGTAGCTGTGTGTGTGATCAGTCTTGATCTAGGGATCTAGGGACACAACACAATTTCTAGAAATACGATTTAGCAAATTTGTAATTCCAGATCACATGAACGGTGTAAGATGGCAATGGAAGATGCATAGTATGTAATTTAAAAGTTGTTCTAAACGTCATAACTCTTTCATCTGTTATTAAGTAATTTGTCCCACAGCAATGTGCAACTGTGTCCTACAATCAGCCTAGATGTGTGTAGTTGTATACAATCAGCCTAGATAAGTGTAGCTGTTTGTAATCAGCCTAGATAAGTGTAGCTGTTTGTAATCAGCCTAGATGAGTGTAGCTGTTTGTAATCAGCCTAGATGTGTGTATCTGTATGTAATCAGCCTAGATGAGTGTAGCTGTGTGTGTGTGTAATCAGCCTAGATGAGTGTAGCTATATGTAATCAGCCTATATGAGTGTAGCTGTGTGTGTGTAATCAGCCTAGATGAGTGTAGCTGTTTGTAATCAGCCTTGATGAGTGTAGCTGTATGTAATCAGCCTATATGTGTGTATCTGTATGCAATCAGCCTAGATGAGTTTAGCTGTATACAATCAGCCTAGATGAGTGTTGCTGTGTGTGATCAAATGTGTTTGACAAATGGCAGGCGGGCCTCGCAGCTACATTATAGAACCCAATTGCGTACACACATTTATTTGCCCGTGCCTGTACACAATCGCAATATAAAAAAACACTTTTAAGGAACTCAGGAAAACAAATGCAGGGCAGTCATTTATAAGCCAGTAAGCGACAGTACAATTGCAACACGTTACACACCGTATAGAAAATATCGTTTAATCTGCGGAGTTCAGTACGCTGAGAGATCTCTGGAATACATTCCTCCCTGGTCTGTTTATAGAGTCAGAGTACAAATTGGGGAAACTTTTGTACGTTTAAAAAAAAAAAGACCTAATACTGCATTTTTCCTGTTGGTGATTTATTGGGTGATTTTGATTGGCTTGTGTGATAGAGGTCGCATTTCCTTGCTGTACCACGTCATGTTCAGGGTGGGTATTTTAATTTACACTTCGACAGAATAAACAGTCCTTACCGGGGAACGGTAACAGATCAAGTGGTTTGGCCACATTATGAGAATGCATCACGAAATGTTGCCCGTACAAGCATATAACCAAATGAGATCAGGGTACAAAGCCAGAGGAAAACCACGGAAAAGATGGATACATCAGGGACATCCTGTACAGACACAGTCATAGCACAGCCGAGGCCACACATCTTGCCATAGAACGCAAGCTCGAGCTACAATCACCACTACACTTTAACGGCAAGAGTGGATCACAAACCACCTGGGGAAAGACAATAGACAATAGACCGGGGAACGAACTCTGGACCTTACTAACCTATCGGCCAACTGCAGCACAGTGAAATAAAATCTTCTAAACCAAAGCTAGGTATTTTTTGACTGCAGTTAAAATTCCGGTTAGTGTGACCGGGACGGGGGCGGGCATATCCAAAGAGATTCTTTTGAAGTTCCGTGATGTTAAGCGTCTCCCCGAAATAACAGCAAAAATCTCCTATCTTCCTCGTCAATCATTGAAAAGTGACAAAAGCTTCTCCAGAGCTCTCGCTCTCGTTTTTCTAAACACTAGTTACATTCCCAACATCACATATTGTGTATAATGAATGACACTTTATCACTGGTTTATTACTTGCCCGAGATAGCTTGTAATGTGCTATTTTGTGAGATCCGACTTCAATGCATATATCAATTTTAAATCAGTCTAGCAGTGTCAGTGTTTTCAGTATTGTTCATTTGTCATCATGCCCATTTGTTCAATCTCCTTTATTCAGTTAGACATTTGTGGCGACAAATTATGATGACTATTTGTTCTATCTCCGTTATTTAATCAGACATTTGTGGCGACAAATTGTGATGACGATTTGTTCTATCTCCGTTATTTAATCAGACATTTGTGGCGACAAATTATGATGACCATTTGTTCTATCTCCGTTATTTAATCAGACATTTGTGGTGACAAATTATGATGACCATTTGTTCTATCTCCGTTATTTAATCAGACATTTGTGGCGACAAATTATGATGACCATTTGTTCTATCTCCTTCATTCAGTAGAAATATGTTGGTGACTATTATTTTGCAGATGGCTAATAAGTACTATCCTGGCCGAAAATGTGCTGGACAAAGCGGACATGGAATGATCCTGCAGATGATGTTTGATCTACCAATGCCTTTTCAGATACCATCCGCTGTTGTGATCATGCATTTATCTTATTTTCACAAGATTAGTTACTTAATTTGTTCCTTTCGTGCCTCAGGCGGCACATTGGGTAGATGTTTTGATTCTCCATCTGTTGTGATCCGCTTCCTGCAGTTTTAGATCTTGTATGGTATTACAGCACATCATTTTCCCTTCTTTAAGTATGGTGTTTTTTATGGTTTCTTTAGGTCTTCCTCGTTTTCTTTTACCTTCAGGTGTCCACGTAAGTGCTTGTTCGTTTATTATGTTTTCGCTTAGTTTTAAAATGTGACCCAGGCGTTTCCATCTGTGTTTTCTTATGACGTTTGAAACATTTTTCACAAGATGCTACACCTTGTTCTTAATTAAAGCGCCATGTACCTCTGCTTCGTGTAGCATCTTTCAATGTATTATAGTTTATGTCAAAGGCTTTTAGTGAGGTGTTTAACGAGGCATTATAGCATTTATTTTGGCCACATTGAGAGAGTATGTCCTTCTACAAGTTACCACAGAGTAATTTTGGTAGATGATCATCGCAATAGTATCACATGATCCTATCACATGATCCTATCACATGATCCTATCACATGATCCTGGATAGTAAAAATGGTTCATTGGACCAACAGAAATGACTTGATATTCTTGATTAGAAAGTAGCATCATAGCACACGGGACATTCCCATAAGTGATCCGCTGTCCGTTTCCGTAGACATTCTATTGTATATATACTAAAAAAAACCCCAGTTATGTGTTAATTACGTTGAAATCGAAAGTGTCAGGCCAAAAAGTGAAATCAAGCTTTAAACTATGACACAAAGTATTTCGTTCTCTGGACTACATCCTGTAAATAGTCAGGAATTTGAGAACATATGCAGAAGAAGAGTATAAGTTATTAGAATTAGTTCTGAATATGCGTACGCTAAAACTACGTTTCTTCCCGATTCTTCAGAGACTACCATGGAAGGCACTTCAGTTGGCGACTTGGGAAGAATGTAAACTAATTAAAATTACTTCAGTTTGAACCTTGTACTTTAAGAGTTAATCCCTGGCATTGATACATGAATATCTGTTCTCTTGTATTATTGTCGTACTGCCCTTTCGTATTCCCTCGATTTTGTCAGTTTTCACAATGTGTTCAACTTACAATCTTCACAGTGTACACCTCAAGAATAATGTTTGACATATACTATTGCAGATCATCAAACTTGCATTAGAAATATATTTTATTGTTGTACTAAATATATCAGTAAATGTTGGTAATACTTTTTTTTTGTAGGACTTCATCAAGGCACCATAATTATCAATCAAAACATGCGTCTCCAAATGTCCCTCCATTCCCACCTCTGTCAAGTCACGTGATTCCCATATGTCAAGTCACGTTATTTGCATCTGTCACGTCAGGTGATTTCCATCTCTGTCAAGTCATGTTATTCACTTTTCTGACAAGCCACGCATGGTCTATCATCATCATATAGTCCTAGGTTTAACGTCGTCATCTGTACACATCGTGTATGTTTGTGTACAACGATCCCCCCTCCCGGTATTGAATTTGACTAATCTGCTGAAGTACGAGAAGCTATCCAGAAAGGGGCCGGTTCTCCTTCAGTACACGCAACTTCTGAAGGAGAAGACTGAGATCTATTAGCGGCAACGGTTTTGAGCGCGAGAGTCGGACAGGTTCCCCCGTATTGAGCTGAGGGAATACCAAGGACAGTGATTGATAAGCTACTAGAACCGGCTAATACAGCAATGACATCCTACCGAGACGTCGCCAATACCCAGAAACTAATGATGGCCACAAATAACGACTGGTAACACGATATGAAAGTCAATTTTTAATATGACATTTTAAGTTCCTGAACAGCTTGCACAGAACCGGAATTCAACATGAATATTAATATTGAAAAGACCGAAATAATGGCAGTAGCAAAGAAAGAAAGAAATATCACTATCTCCATCGCTAATAAACACCTTAAACAGGTAAAAGAGTTCACTTAGGAAGAATTTTACCGAAAGGGAAAAACAGCAACGAGATACGAAATAAATGCAACAAAACATACCAGATCCTAGGACAGATGACACGTATTTTTAGAACAAAAATGTAAACATAGAAACTAAAGTTGCATTATACAAGACTATTTATTATTATCTCATCACTGTGCTACCAGTGTCATACCTGGACAATGACAGCACAAGACAAAATAAAAATAGTAACAGGAGAATGACATGTCTACGAAGAATACCGGGAGAGTCATTAAGAGATAGAATTAGAAACGATAAAATCAGACAGATAACCAAAACAATACCAGTATTGGAACTCATCAAAAGACAACAGATTAAGTGGTTTTCACACACTTCCAGACTACCAACAGATAGAATGCCATATATAGCCGTGACAAATAGACAAATAATAAAAAAAGCCGCAAGAACAAGCTTAGGAACAACACACAAGAAGGCCGTCTCCAGAATACTCTTTTACCTAAGACGGAGCAAGACAAACAAGGGCCACAGCGTATATATATATATATATATATATATATATATATATATATATATATATATATATATATATATATACATAGATAGATAGATAGATATATAGATATATAGATGGATAGACAGTAAGACAGACAGACAGAGAGATAGATAGATAGATATATAGATAGATAGATAGATAGATAGATAGATAGATAGATAGATAGATAGATAGATAGATAGATAGATAGATAGATAGATAGATAGATAGATAGATAGATAGATCGATCGATCGATCGACAGACAGACAGACAGGCAGACACAGACAGACAGAGAGATAGAGGGATAGATAGATAGATAGATATATAGATAGATAGATAGATAGATATATAGATAGATAGATGATAGATAGATAGATAGATAGATAGAATGGCTGCAATCACATACAATATACATCATATTTGACGTTGAAGGAACATTGATAGAAACATTCGAAATTCTTTTGGCTAACTACTACTAGGAGCTGGTCTAAGTTGCAATTTATCGACCACGGAGATATAGAGTAAATTGCTTATTTTTCTTCACAACTCAAATAACTTTCTGTAACAGCTTCAGTTAATTTGTTTTTCAGAAGCCATACATCTCTAAATCTATTTTCGATCAATATGTAATCGCCTTTAATAATGCTTGTGTGGTAACCAGGCGCGGTCTGTCATTGTGATCTACAGAGTTCATTGTACCAGGTGTTTGCGTAAAATATATTATTGATTGTTTACCAATTTAGTATTTTCTTTTCTCATTTTATATCTTCCTTAAGAAATGGATATCCCACTTATTTCTAACATAGTATACCTTGGTCAGGGCTAGATGGGCAGCGTAGGTGGTTTCATGTCAATAGCTATAAACAAGACTACTGTAACGTATAAATGGTGCCCAAATATTCACCAGCAGTCTAAATCACTGATTCTTAATTCATGGATTGTGAACCCATTTAGATGTTAAGTGGGGTAGCGGGTAGAAACTATAAACTTAACAAATACAGGTATTTATAGAAACTATAAACTAAACAAATACAGGTATTTATAGAAATTATAAACTAAACAAATACAGGTATTTACAGAAACTATAAACTAAACACATACAGGTACTTACAGAAACTATAAACTAAACAAATACAGGTATTTACAGAAACTATAAACTAAACAAATACAGGTATTTACAGAAACTATAAACTAAACAAATACAGGTATTTACAGAAACTATAAACTAAACACATACAGGTACTTACAGAAACTATAAACTAAACAAATACAGGTATTTACAGAAACTATAAACTAAACAAATACAGGTATTTACAGAAACTATAAACTAAACAAATACAGGTATTTACAGAAACTATAAACTAAACAAATACAGGTATTTACAGAAACTATAAACTAAACAAATACAGGTATTTACAGAAACTATAAACTAAACACATACAGGTACTTACAGAAACTATAAACTAAACAAATACAGGTATTTACAGAAACTATAAACTAAACAAATACAGGTATTTACAGAAACTATAAACTAAACACATACAGGTACTTACAGAAACTATAAACTAAACAAATACAGGTATTTACAGAAACTATAAACTAAACAAATACAGGTATTTACATAAACTATTAACTAAACAAATGCAGGTGTTTACATAAACTATAAACTGAACAAATATAGGTATTCATTGTAAAGTAATTTTCATTTTTAATTGGTTGCTTCAACTATAAACATGGGGTCATTCATCATCATCATCCTCATGTAGCATATCCTGGACAGCATGGGTCAGTCTTCATCCTCATGTAGCATATCCTGGACAGCATGGGTCAGTCTTCATCCTCATGTAGCATATCCTGGACAGCATGGGTCAGTCTTCATCCTCATGTAGCATATCCTGGACAGCATGGGTCAGTCTTCATCCTCATATAGCATATCCTGGACAGCATGGGTCAGTCTTCATCCTCATGTAGCATATCCTGGACAGCATGGGTCAGTCTTCATCCTCATGTAGCATATCCTGAACAGCATGGGTCAGTCTTCATCCTCATGTAGCATATCCTGAACAGCATGGGTCAGTCTTCATCCTCATATAGCATATCCTGGACAAAATGGGCCAGTCTTCATCATCATCATGCAGCTTTTCCTGGGCAGGATGTAATAGTAATCACAGGCATTCGAAACTGCTGCTGATCTGGAATCAATCTTTCTACTTCTTGTGAGTGTTATGTTCAGGTGGTCTTTGATACGTTGTACCCATTTTATTCGTGGCTTATCTTCTCTTTCGTTGCCCTGGTGTCATCCACTTCATTATGTTCTTTTCTAGGTTGTCGTGTGATTTGATATAGATAAAATTATACAATTTTCTCGAGCGAATCTTAAGGTTTAGTCAGTTTTAATTTACTTTCATCTCTCTCTCATAATATCCCTACTGGTAAACGTTTTTTTGGTGCATGGTATTCTGAGAATTTTTCTAAAACAATTAGTTTCAAATGTTGAAATGTTGTTCTCACCTTATTGGTGATTGTCCAAGATTCACATCCATATATTTCAACTTGTAATATGCAGGCTCTACGGAAATTTAGTTTTATTACTTTGGGATATAGCAATAAAATAATTTTTTTTAAGATACAAAAAAATTGCACATCTTTTTTTTTTCCAGTGTCGTTTATTTTTATTACTACTACAGTTATTTTTAAATTATAGGGTCACGAGTCTCTTTGCTTTTATAATAGGGGGCCGGGATTCGCTAAAGCCTGATAATATATGGTATAAATCAATGTCCTATACATATATACTTCAATAATTCTTGATACATAATAGATGAAATTAAATTCCGATAATTTCTAGGAATAATTCTAAGAAACAAAAGGTATCTATAGACATTACCCATTCTATCCTATAAATTCGTAACCCGTTTGGGTCGTTGGGGCACCACATTGAATGCTTCAGCACACAGAGTTCTCCAGCGATTTCTATCTTCAACGATGCAGATGCATTTTCATGTGACATATTCTTTCCAGAACGTGGTCTTCCTTATGGATTCTCTGAACACTTGACGATGATGCAGATGAGTGAAGACAAATCTTGTCGTGTCCAGTTCTTGATGCTGTTAGTCCATGTTTCTATTTGTCCTCCTATGCTTTTTCTACCATTTATTGTTTCCTATAGTATTCCATTGCACTATTTCAGTGGGAGAAATATTTAGCATGTGATATACATATTATCATCGATTGAAACAACAGTATGTCAAAGTAATAGACATAGACAAATTATGGTAAACATCTGGGAACTATTTTCCCACCCAACGGGTGACCTGCGAAGTATCTGTAGTGAAGAACGCGATTGATGATCTAGACAGACAGTCTCGTGGAAGAAATACTTAAAATAAGAGATACGTCTGGGATTATCAATATTTTCATATAAGATCTGTGAAATAAAACGCAAAACACAATAAAAATCTTACAGGAATTGACATATTTTCTGTATTCTGATGTTATGTCTGAGAGGTGCAATATTTCAGCCCATTACAGTCATTTTTAAATTATGGGGTCACAAGTCGCTTTGCTTCTATAATAGGCTCTTGAGTTGGTGGTGAACTCTGTTATACTGTAACCTACCCATCTTCTGATGTTACTCTCTCATAGGCTGTCCCATGTTTTGGTGCTGAACTCTGTTATACTGTAACCTGCCCATCTTCTGATGTTACTCTCTCATATGCTGTCCCTTGTTTTGGTGCTGAACTCTGTTATACTGTAACCTACCCATCTTCTGATGTTACTCTCTCATAGGCTGTCCCTTGTTTTGGTGCTGAACTCTGTTAGACTGTAATCTGCCCATCTTCTGATTTTACTCTCCCTGTGGATCATCTCTGTCCGCCTCTTGATTGCCACCCTTCAAATTTACCCTTAAAGTAGGGTCTTCAACAAGTTTTTTAATGTGTCCAAAATATATTATTTGATTGATCTTTATTTCCTTTAATAATTCTTTCTTCATTTTAAGTATTGTATTGTATTTATTTTTGTTTACTTCTCTTTCCATGATGTTCTCCCTATTCTTCTATATATATCCACATCTAAATGCATCAATTCTGTCTTCTAATAGCTTTTTAAATTTTCCACGCGTCTGAGCCCTACATTAATATAGAATAGATAAAGTATTTTATAACTCTCATTTTTTAGCTTGTTTGCAATCTGTTTAGATTTTAATATTTTCTTCATGCCATTGAAAGTACTTTTAGTCATTCATTCATATTCTCCGTTTAACTTCTGTTTAATATCTGCATATTGATAATGTTTTACTTGTTGTAGTTTCTTTCCATGTATTTTTATGTTCAACACCTGTTCTTCTGTGACTTTGCTGATTATCATTATTTTTATTTTTTGGAAGTTTATATCAAGTCCATATTCTTTACTTGATTTATTGACGATAACTAGTAAAGCTAGACTGGAACTAGTAAAACTAGAATAGGAACTAGTAATACCCCCACAATACACTGGAATGGATTGATGTCTTTTACAGTCCTTACCCACCTCCTGACAGTACTTACATCCAAACAGGCATCGCAACATACCGCAGTCATTCTTCGATGCATATCGATGGGCGAACAACCCTCCACCACCAGAAATTCAATCACAGCACGTTGTTTCAATCATTTCCATACACGTCGCCATTTTATGTCTGCTGTGCGCATGCATCATGTTCCATGCGAATGACATTACATGGCCTAGTGGTCACTTCCTTAGAGATTATTTTCACAAAGTAACACGTGGCTCGAAGCGCTGTTGTCAAAGTTATGGCTGTGGAGGCAAAGCTTTTCAATTCGCCCTTGTATAAACACTTTGTCTTAGTGTGCAATGAGAACTGGCGTAGGCGATCATTGTTTTTCAACAAAATTATAACTACAGTATTGCTAATTATCAACGATGATAAACAATACAATATTTTCTCTGTCTCTTTTGTCGTCATTTTTACCAGTTGCTGCACAAGTCTACTTCGTCTCATAATGTGATCAATATATATTTGCATTTTTCTATTTTTGATCGTCAGATCATCATCGTTGAGCACAGTCACATCACCAAGTGCTCCCATCATCGTTGAGCACAGTCACATCACCAAGTGCTCCCATCATCGTTGAGCACAGTCACATCACCAAGTGCTCCCATCATCGTTGAGCACAGTCACATCACCAAGTGCTCCCATCATCGTTGAGCACAGTCACATCACCAAGTGCTCCCATCATCGTTGAGCACAGTCACATCACCAAGTGCTCCCATCATCGTTGAGCACAGTCACATCACCAAGTGCTCCCATCATCGTTGAGCACAGTCACATCACCAAGTGCTCCCATCATCGTTGAGCACAGTCACATCACCAAGTGCTCCCATCATCGTTGAGCACAGTCACATCACCAAGTGCTCCCATCTTCCTTTGTCGGCAACTGCACGGCCACTAACAATTCTAATGCTCTATTTCTTGACGACCATTCTTCTAAGTCCATAGCAGCTTTCATTCCTGGCGACACTATGTTTCAAGCCTCCCTCCTTTCTTCGTTTTACATGGAAAATCGTCCCTGTTTTGCCAAGGCCAGAAAAATGGATCAAAGAATAGCAACACTGTTTATCTTCCATGCAAGTCATAAGAAGAAGCATTTAAGAATTTTAGCGGAGTTGGTGGTCCCAACTCCTCTAGCGTAAAAGTGATCCCGAAGCCATGTTGAAGTCGGATATGTTATGTCTAAAGATGCAAATATCGCAGCTAAACTGTAAATAATGACACAACGCACTCTGTTCTCAGGACTACATCCTGCTAATCTACAGGAGTTTGAGAACGTTCTCCGGACTACATCCTGCTAATCTACAGGAGTTTGAGACATTCCGTTCTCCAGACTACATTCTGCTAATCTGCAGGAGTTTGAGACATTCCGTTCTCCAGACTACATCCTGCTAATCTTCAGGAGTTCAGACATTCCGTTCTCCAGACTACATCCTGCTAATCTGCAGGAGTTTGAGACATTCCGTTCTCCGGACTACATCCTACTAATCTGCAGGAGTTTGAAAATGGAGGCAGCTAAAGAAGGCATGAATAATAAATCATTACAATCAGTAACTTCGTTCGTTCGTGCTATTTCTGAGTGTTGATAAGTAACACCCTTTAGTGCCGATCGACCCTGGTATCAGCTAATTAGTTGCTTCCTATCAGTTCCTGCGATTCTCACTACTCTTCTGTAGAAATTAATCATTACTCCTCTTTTTTCTATAAAAATCATGTACCACAGAAGCTCTTTTATTTGTGTAGATAAAAATAAAAAGGATTCGGTACAAGGGTGGGAGAAGGGCATTTTGGTGAAACAAAGTAACATAATTGGGATCGGACAGTTTGAACAATGTTTCAGTTAAAACTTTCTATGGGTATGTTTAAAAAAAAATAAAATAGAAACATGCAGTTCTCAAGCGTTTCACAAGGTGTAGAGGATTGACTTTTTTATCCTATAGCTTTTCCATATGTAAACCAAGCCCTGTCAACAGAGAAGTACCCTGCTTGTCACGAGTATCGCTCATCGCACGTAACTTCGTAGTTGTAAATGATAATCCCAAAGAACCTCCGAATAAATGCACTTGCAAGCAGGACGTCACGGCTCGGTATAGAAGAAGAGCTCGTCGTCAGGAGGAAAATGACTTAACTAAGAAGCCATCAAGATACACGTCTAAACTGTTAAAAAATATCAATAATACATTTGTCCCGCTAGGGCAGGTTTCTGGAAGGTTACTTTCGGCTTGTGTGCTATAGGCCGCATGCTCCTACTGTCGTCAAGTCATGTACAAAGTGAGGCTTTAAATTAATCCCAGACATTAAAAAGTCGGTGCTTACTGGGAGTTGAGTGATGGACCTCAAAGGTGTAAAACCAAGGCTCTAACTGTTGAGCCATGTGCCACATTTCTAAACTGGTAGCATATCCTATTCAGGACGTAGCCATCAACCCAGGGATAAATCTTCAAGTGTAGGGTAACAACCCTAAACAGGAAGTAGGTGGCTGGGGTAACACTGGGCAAAATGTCAAGATATACAAAAATAGGTAGGTGTGTTACCAAAATAAAACATAAAACAACTTAACAACGAGATACAGGGACAGACGACGTTTCGAGTATAAAGCCTTCATCAGGACAAACAAATGACCTATTTTATTCTCATATATCACCATTATCTGCTCATATTCTCTTCCTGCTGTTTGCTCTTTCTCTTCTGTTCCTACCTTTTTTTGCCTCTTTCTCTCTCCCCTTTCTCTCTCTCCCACCTGATCCCTCGTACCATCTCATTTTGCTCTTCCCTTACATTATGATTGCTTGTCTGTAGCATTCATTCTCTGTTGCCACTTTTGAGGTAAGTATTTTTAATGTAATTTTAATTTACTTGCTACCATATATTTTCCTTTGTCCGTCTCACTTTCTTCAGTCTACTTTCTCCTCCCTAGTTACAACTAACTTCTCCACATACGTTTTTCTCACCTGTTATGCTTCCACATCTTTGCTCCCCCCATTACCTATCTGCTATTGTCCTCCTCATTATAACCCTATTTGTCTCCATGTAAGATTGGTTTTATTGTGGTCATTTGAATGTCATGATGAAGGCTTTATAGTCGAAACGTCGTCTGTCCCTGTATCTCGTTGTTAAGTTGTTTTATGTTTTATTTTGGTAACACACCTACCTATCTTTGTATAGTCATCAACACATCATTTTTTGGCCGTAGTGATTTTCTAGGCAACATAAATACTTTCACTAGTTTGTCAATGTTTTCTTAACGGTCTGGATGTATAATTTCCTGCGGCGGGATTCCAACCTGGTACCTTCGCAGCCACAGAGTTGAACTCCACACTTCTAGCAAGACGAAAATAAGACATTCAATTACATAGAGATTTTTCATAACAAGGCCAGTTGAAGATAAACACATTACACCAAAGATTTATTTGTAATAAAAGTACATTTCACAGTGTATCTAAATGTATACAAATTAGGGTTAGATAAATAAGGCTGATATATAAAGAGCATATTTATTGTAAGAAAAGGGGCAATGATAATAAATAAGAAAATGATACAAAGGCAATCAATTAGGTTCAAATAAATTATCCATGATTTGGATGCAAAGAAGTACATTTTTAGGAAAAATATTTTTCTTAAATATAATGGAACCTGATTAAAATTAGCGTCTATGCAATCAGCGCGTATCGTAGGCGATTATGTTATTTGAGCTAGTTTTTGTCATCTGCAGAATAGTTGCGCAGTAGTTCACATAAAGATTGAAAAGTTGTAGTTGAAACAACATGTCATTGTGTGTCTGGGGAATACATTGAACATCGTGAAGAACACAGAAGAACATATCCGGCTTGATACCGTTAAAATACGGCCTCTGTTCATAAGGATTGGTAAATGTTATTTAAACATATTGAGATGGAAACAAGTATTGCCAGATAGTGGAAATTGGTTATAATAAAATTTCAGGTAAAATATGGCAAAACAAAGTTATACTTTTAATACATGCTTTTTCAAATTTACGATAAATACACAAATGACGAAAGCTTAAATTTCATGGGGTGTCATAAATAACAACAATAAAATGTGTTAACTTTGGTCATAAAAGCCCAAGATGTGGCAACCCTCACAGAAACTGTTGTAAGATTGTACTGACCTGATCTCATTGACGTGTCGTTTTGAAAGAGATGAACGATTACATTCTGATACGCCGAATAGTACACAGGATATGTATTACGAAAGGGAAGTCGGCTTAATAAAATATTTCAAAGACCAGGGTTGCTATGTAAGTTCTAGCACTTTATGACGATTTCAGGTAAAATATTACCAAAATATTACAAAATCACTAGATTTGGTAGAAAATTAATGACAACATAATTAAACTAGCTCGAATTCAGTGAAGTGCAATAGAAAGCTATAATTATAATGACTACATCTAGTAGATAATTTGCATTGATTCTCAGTTGATTTATTACAGCTGTCTTAAGAAAACAGGCTCTACCAACATTACCTGCTGGAGCGACCAGACGTTATCCATATTTTAATCAAATTTAAACAGGCAAAATATATATAAAATTAATATATTCTAAAATTGGAAAAATTACGAAAAAATTACAATTTTATACATTTTATAGTCGGTAGCATTTAAAAGCTGGTCAAATGTGTGAAATGTGGACGTTGAAATAAATAACCAATATGGTAACCCTGTAAATGAATAGCTGTTAAATGATGACATAGAAATGGATTAACTAATCTGAGAAACCATTATGGTCAAAATTGTAGCTGTGGAGCATTCTACAGTGAGGCCAATTCAAATGTTTGAGTTATGTGCAAGCAGCGGAACTGTGAGTATTAGTAACTTTCGTTTTCTGCTGTCAGTGACTGCGAACCTATTGGTCTACTTTGTGCAGTGAAATCGCTTCTGTTAGCAAGCAGCTATATGGTATTGATACTAGAACTTACATGATATGCAGCCGGAGTTGTGTAGTGACAAAAACATTCCTCTACCGACCAGAATACTCGTGCTTGAGTCCATGCGTTATTCGTGGTGTGAAGTTTTACCCAGCCATCAGGAAATGGGGTACCAGGACTTATTCTCTACGAAAGTCGAGGCATGGAGTCAACGCTACTAAAGCATAGTCGACACTATCACTAAGTAGTAGGCGACGCTGATCAGGCGGTTTCAAGTCAAACACTGACTAGGCAGATAGGCACCTATAAGAAACATTGTGCTATGATGCTGGTTTACCTTTACCGTTATCTTTTTACATGGTATTAAAAGGTAAGCACAGGTAAAAATAATCTCTTTTATAAAATATTTAGAGCGTACTACAACCTGACTGAAAACCATTGTGCAACGCAGTCATACAGAGAAATATGGTTTCATTATCTTAAGATCACAAGGCAGAGGGGTGAACGATAGTGATTAATCTAGTCACAAAATGCGCTTATCAACGGAATGAAAGACCATCACATTCAGACAAGACTTGTGCGTGGAAATACAGCCGTTGAGATCGTGCGTGGATTCTTCATCCAAGCAAACGTATTTGATCCAAGTTTAACTCAATTAAAATCCGTTGCCGAACATGTCAATAAAGGGACATTTGGGTTCAAATTCCCAAGAGATAGTGGATGATAACTTGTCCAATCACATGGCTGATCTAATCAAAGTAGCAAATGTATCTTGTAACATAGACCACCCCCGCCCCGCCCACCAACTGGTTTAGATCTTTCTACTGAATGCATTGAGCATCTCCGTGACTCAAAGTTTTCTTAGTATGAAAGAAAACTCCTGTGAAAGTTCCCTCCTCCCAAAAAATACACATTGAATAATACCTACATTGGTTGTACTTCCTGGGAATGGGAATACTAGCGAAAGAAGTTTACTAAATAATGTCCACTGCCTAGATCAAGGAAGGAGTGATGCATCTTTATACCATTGTAGCAAATATATAAATACAGTAACTAGTAAGAAAGGCATTGCAATATCAGGATAAATTATTTGGCAAATAAATGAATTAAAATGGCGGGGTATGTCTCCATTTAAGCACTTGGGGGAGGGGGGAAGGGGGTTGAAAGTATGTAGGGTTTTTGAACACCTTAATACCAGTCTGCTTTTATTGCTTTGAATGGTTGCTGAAACAGCGGTCCATGGCCTCATGCCCTGTCACCCATTGCTTGTAAATATGATTTATTATTGATTACGTATAGATTTTAGCAAGTTTTCTACAAATTGATGCAGATTGTATCCAAAACTTCATTGCATTTCTGTTAAATGATTTAACTGCTTATAATTTAAGGCATTCAATTAATATCAAGACTGTAGATAATATCTTTATCAAGGGTTGGATTGGGGGGGGGGGGCGTTACATAAAAATAAGAAAGATCATTTCCTGATTGTTTGGTACTTTCCGGACTTTCGTGAAATATCTAAAAAAACACATTTTTAGTAAAACAGAAATGAGGGGGGGGGGGTTGGTTTTCAACATAAATACTACCCCCCTCCCTCCCTAAATCTACGGATTTGAATTATATTCTTCCTCAGTATATGTTCTATGGATGTATTCATATAGAACATATGTTCTTTGGATGGATTCATATAGAATATATGTTCTGTGGATGGATTCATATAGAATATATGTTCTGTGGATGGATATATATATATATATATATATATATATAGTATATGTTCTGTGGATATATTCATATAGAGTATATGTTCTGTGGATGTATTCATATAGAGTATATGTTCTGTGGATATATTCATATAGAATATATGTTCTGTGGATAGATAAATATAGAATATATGTTCTGTGGATAGATACGTATATAGTATACGTTCTATGAATGGAAACATACAGAGATTTTTTCTGTTCACCTTTCGTGTCTGGAAATTGTGTATCCGGAAAGACTAGAGCCAATGGATGAGTTCTGAACTGAAATAATGCATACAAAGCACTATACTTAAACAATGCTGAGGGTGATATTAACTTGTTGAATATATGTTGAACGTATTTTCCAAATTCATGAAGGAATAAATTCAATCTTTTCTTTCATCATTAGACAATATAAATTCAGTTTATGACTTCACTGTAAAAAAATAAAACGATCAGAGATATATATTTTTTACATAATATTAAATACATCACAATCTTAAAGAATCAGCACAATCATATAGCATCACAGCAATCATAGAGCATCATCACAATCATGTATCATCATCACAATCATATTGCATCATCACAATCAAATAGCATCACCACAAATATTTAGCGTCACAACAATCCTATAGCATCACCACAAATATTTAGCGTCACAACAATCATATAGCATGAACCACAATCATATATCATCATCACAATCATATTGCATCATCACAATCATATAGCATAATCACAATCATATAGCACAATCACAATCATATAGTATCAGCAGACAACATTGTATTTCTGAAAGATATATCACTCATAAAATACCATATATGTTGCAAAAATATACTTATTTGAAATATACCAATCCAATGTGTGACATGCCACACAGAATTAATAAGCTAGATGAGGCTGTTCATTATACAATATAATCTGTCCAAGCGCTGAGAACGTGCAGAGAAAGTGAGTTCTTTCCATACTTCCTATTTCAATGTCTTGCTATACTATTGCCTGTCTTAATCTTTGAAACTTTGTTAGAAATGTTGAGGTCTTAGATCTTCATCTGTCGAAGAGAAGACGGATGTGTCGGCCATGGGCGCAAAAAACGGTGGCACAACGCATTTCTATTCTCTGGAATACATCCTGTTGGAAATTTAGTAGGACTTTGGACCTGCTTCAAGAGAGATCCAGCGGGAGTTTGAGAATCAACGATGAAAAAGAAGAAGAGATATTTCATGAATTCAAGTACATCATTGCGTAAGATCTTTCAGGAATTCGAGTACATTATTGCAATATCTTTCATGACACAGTACATCATTGTGCAAGATATTTCATGAAATATTACATCATTGCCCAAAATCTGTCATGAAAAAAGTACATAATTGTGCAATATAAGATGATGATATGGTCCCTAGGGAATAAGAGTTTGTCACACTCGTGTTCTCTGTGCCAGGCTATATTAGATATACGTATTAGTAATTATATCAAAATAAATTTGAGAAGTTCATCTTTCATTTGGATATTCTAAAGATATATGATACATCTTAGTTGGCCATGAGAAGATGCTGTAGGCTGTTGGTATAGTTGACAGGAGCGACGTTGAGACCCTCAACGAAAGACTTGTGTCCTTCAGGGGAGAGATAATGTGCATGTGGTAGTGACCTCTGAGGAGATGCATTGCTTCTATTGCCAATAGAGGGACTGGTGAGGTTTGGGAAACCAGAGGGACGGCGATTGTAGGAGAGGGAATTTGGACGAGTGATGGAACCAGCAGTGGAAGATGGAAGAGAGCTAAGATTATGGTTGGAATTGATGGTGTCCTGTATGGATGGGCTGTTGCCCTGAGGAGACAGGTTAGGGGACACATGCGGAGATAAGTGGGGAGATGAGTGGGTGGATGACAATACCGACGAGTGCTGATGGAGAAAATCGGGGAAGATGCCTGTGGGAGATAATTGCTGTTGATGAGGAAGATGCTGATGAGGAAGATGCTGAGGGTTGAATTTTGGGCCATAGGGCAACGATGGAGATATATGTTGATGCTGCTGTAACATCATTCTCTGCTGTTGATCAATGAGGAACTCAATTCGTGGATCACGAGGAGAAAGCGATCGCGGTCTCTGTGGTCCCACATAGGCTCTGTGTTGCTGGCGAAAGTAATTTCCAAATTCGGTTGGGGACAGACGATTTGGACGCTTGACCTGGGTTTTTAGTTTCGTGGAGCCGAATTTTGTTTGGGCAAACATGGCAGCGGTGAAGTGTTGCCTGTTTGAATTGCTGGCTCGAGATCCAATGAAAGACGGAGGCATTATGTTTGTTGTAGACATAGAAGCTGAGTTGAATAGGTTTGAAGATGGTGAGGTGGCTGTACTCCACGTCCCTGAGGGAACTGGAGAGGAAGGTGATAAGCTAATATTTGAAAGGGATGAGGACAGAGAATCAATTGGTTGGAATGACTGAGAGGAATCAGCACAGAATGTGGCCATGTCTGGAGAAAATGCATGGTGGTCTGAGATGAATGTCCGAGGTTCTGGGGTGAAAGTTTGTGCTTCTGGGTTGAACGTGCGATTAGCGGCTTGTACCTCTCTGTCTATATTATCACTGTAATCCTCATCTCGCCTCTCGGAATAAAGCACTTTCACTAAACCTTTCTCCCCAATTTTGTAACTGACCTCGAAAGGATCAATCCACAATGTAAGATCTTCAGGAAGATAACTCTTGACTTCCATAACTTCAAGACCAGCTTTGATTGCAGCTGCAACTATAACTGGATCAACCTCATCATTGCTTCCCTTCACGCAACGAAATCCAGAACCTTTTGATGGGTTTTCAGGATACCAATGGCCAAGAAATTTTGTTTTAAGGCCGACTTCAAGTTCCTCCCCGAACAGGTCAACACGCCTTCGTGGCAATTTATTGTACAAGTACGATATAAGGAAATTTAACGCAGCAGAAATTTCCTCATGCATGGCTGACAAATAGAGCAACTAAACTGAATCAATAAAAAAAAATGATTTCCTTTCTGAATTATACAGACCCGTACCAAGAACAATCACACTGTTCTCAGATGCAAACAGTTCAAGCGGATTGATCGAATTTGTTGCTTGCAATAAAATGTATTACTTCCGTTATAAACTCTAATTTCAGATAAGCAGTTTACCAGTAGTATATACCTCGTGAACTTCAAAGACTATTGGCTGATGTTGGTCTTAAAACGAAGTCCATATCGGTTCGAGTAATTTTATTTGAAAAAGCAGGATATCACTTTTTTTGTGTAGCACAGTTTCAATATATTTCAACAAGAAAATAGCATTTACTTTTCGTCTGTAATCATTCGATTTTTGTTGAAATATTATCTCCTTCTTGTGTTTTGTATCTCTCCAAAACTCATAGATTATTGCAAAAATAGATCACCGGTCTGTCTACCTGAAACAAAGAAAGGAAAGTAACATTAGAAAGTGCAGCTGAACTTATTTATCAAAAGTGCTATTTTTTGCTGAAAATAACTATAAAAAATCTGTAATGGAGCAATGCGTTCACTTTTTTTGGATGACACGTCACATATATAATAAATAAAATATATGTATATAAAAATATATATATCACACTTGATAAATAACAGAGAGTTGATAAATTCTTACAGAAAATATGAAAATAGAAACAGTAGGACACATATGAAGTCCAAGAAGAAGGTGGATTGAAGGAATTACCAAGGTTCTGAGACGTCACAATATTACTACATAACAAGCAAGCAAACATCGTCATCATCAAACCCATAACCGTTCAGGGTCGTAGCGGTGTCACTCTGAAAACTTCAGCAAAACAAATTCGCCATTACTCTCTTATTAGTACTACTAATACTTTTAATTCGCCTAATATTATTACTATCTACTACTACTACTGCGCTATATTTAGAAGGACTTTCCTGAAGCTATGAAGACTATGTGATATTTCTAGACCGTTATGTCAATGATATACAATTAAATCAAGTGATTAAAGTGAAGTATCTTAGTACCAATATAGCATCAAGTTACCGGTACTCCATTGAGATAAAAGTGCAGGAAAGGACAAGGTAACTTGCAAGTTCAAAAAATGTACATGATAAGCTTATAACAATTACGATGTACACGCTAAGCTTATAACAACTATTATGTACAACACGCTAAGATTATAACAACTGCTATGTACACGCTAAGTTTATAACAACTATGTACATACTAAGCTTATAGCAACTATGTACACACTAAGCTTATAACAACTACTATGTACACGCTAAGCAGTTACACATAACAAATGTACACGCTATGCTTATGAAAACGACTATGCACAGGCTAAGCTGTTACATATAACAAGTGCATTGTAAATACCCGTGTTTATTAACCCTTATTGTTTATTGTATATATGTGTGTTGTGTACCTGACGTCGGAGCTTGCCTCTCTGTACTGTATAGTTTCTAACATTAAATACTATACGTAAGTTGAGTACACGTGAAAGCACCATTAATCACCCGCTATTATTATTATTATTAAGCGCGTTTCAATAGGTTGCAAGTGGTAACTCGGAGCTGGCTAATTTCATGATCTGATTAGAAATGTGTGCCAGCTTGCACATTCGCAACCATATTATATGCTCTTGTTAGGCCACACGTCTTTATTTTTAGTTCATGGGCTTGAGGGGCATCCGCGTTTATCTGGAAGTACGGGAATGGATCGGCGTAATATCTATATACTGTATGAATATCTTGAAAAGTCATTTAGTTTGAAATATATGCATTGAATGTAAGCTTCTTTGTAAAATATTATGAAGAATACGTAGACAATTACATTTTGTTTTGTTGTTATGCTGTTTATTAATATGATATTTTCATCCAAGTTATACGTTATTCTCCAAATATAGTACAGCGCGATGATTCCCTAAAATTAGCGTCATTTCTCTTGGCTGATACGATATTTCTCGTGCTTTACAATTTCTATTTATTCACAGTAGTAGTAGTTGTAGTAGTAGTTGTAGTAGTAGTAGTAGTAGTAGTAGTAGTAGTGATAGTAGTAGTAGTAGTAGTAGTAGTTGTAGTAGTATTAGTAATTGTAGTAGTAGTAGTAGTAGTTGTAGTAATTGTAGTAGTAGTAGTAGTAGTAGTAGTAGTAATAATAGTAGTAGTAATAATAATAGTAGTAGTATTAGTAGTAGTAGTAATGGTAGTAGTAGTAGCAGTAGCAGTAGTAGTTGTAGTAGTAGTAATAGTAGTTGTAGTAGTAGTAGTAGTAGTAGTACTAGTAGGAATAAGTGCGGCTCTGTGGCAGCATGGTACACAGCTCGTCTGTGGCGGTCAAGGTACCGGGGTTGGAATCTCGCCACAATAAATTGCCACAGGCAATTGTTTAAACGAACTTTTCAGAAAGCAATGGCAAACTACTGAACGTATTTATATTATCTAGAAAATTACTGCAACCAAACAAAATATGGTTTATGGTTACATCAACAATAGGATTTGCTACCAAAAATTTAGTAGTAATAGTAACAGCAGTATCTGTAGTAATATTAACGAGTGTAGTAATAGTTATAGTAGTAATAGTAATAGTTGCAGTAGTAGCGGTAGCAGTAATAGTAATAGGTGTAGTAGCAACAGTAGTAATAGTAATAGTTATAGTAGTAATATCTGTAATAGTAGTATTGATAGTAGCATACCTACTAATAGCTGCAGCAGCAGCAGCAATAGTAGTAGTAGTAGTAGTAGTAAATTGTGTACCTTTCACTTTGACAAAGTGAAATACTGTCTATTTTTTTTAACTCTAATCCACGCAAAGCAAATAATGATGTATTCTCCCAAGCTCTACCGCATTACCTCATTTTCTTAGATTCAGTGACGTCACCACAATATCGGCATATCTTCTGTATCTCGAAATATGGTAATCTGACATGTTGTTGGAGAGCCATCTTTTGATTGATGTTACCTATGCATTTATATCGATGTCCTCATCTCGATTATCTGTGTTCAAATTTACCTTCTAAAACTGTTTTCACCATCAATTCGTGTATAACAGAAATAACGCCTGTCTCTCCTGTCTATCTCCCTAGCTTCTTCTCTTGCCTATCCTGTCAGGAGAAACCTGTCTTACAAACACGCATCTGAGAACACCCACTTTCAAATCGAGAACAATTTCATGCAAGGCCATACAATCTGTCTATCGGAAAGGTTTCCTGATTTTAGTTTCGATTTTCTGTCTAAAGCCAGCTTCACAACAAACATGGCATCTCAATCTTCTTAATGGTTCTCTCTCTCTCTCTATCTCTTTCTCTCTCCATCAGTTTTCTTGGAACACTTTAACTCTTCACATTTTCTCGTACACAAACTTTATTTCGTCTATAAATACATCCAATGTCTCATAGTCTCACATACACACACATATCTTTACATCCTCACATTTTCTCATTTATTATTCACAATCTCTCTCTCTCTCTCATACACACATATCCTCACATTTTCTCATTTATTATTCACAATCTCTCTCTCTCTCTCACACACACACATATCCTCACATTTTCTCATTTATTATTCACAATCTCTCTCTCTCTCACACACACATATCCTCACATTTTCTCATTTATTATTCACAATCTCTCTCTCACACACACACACACACACATATCCTCACATTTTCTCACTTCTTATTCATAATCTCTCTCCCTCTCTTTATCACACACACAACATCATCTTGACATCCTGACATTTTCTCACTCCTTATTCCCCATTCATTCTCCCACTCACTATCCCCTCATTCTCGCACTCACACTCCCACACCCCATGCGGCGTCAATGTATAATACAATAATCTCGTCATATAAGCATATTCCGTTTATTTATTTATTTTCTAAACTATTATTGAATTGTTAACTCTCACGTAAACGTTCGATGGAGCATGGTTGTGTAGCATGAACCCCAGGAACGTTCGATGGAGCATGGTTGTGTAGCGTGAACCCCAGGAACGTTCGATGGAGCATGGTTGTGTAGCACGAACCACAGGAACGTTCGATAGAGCATGGTTGTGTAGCATGAACCCCAGGAACGTTCGATGGAACATTGTTGTGTAGCATGAACCCCTGGACTTCGACAACACTTTGAGCTTCGACATTATTCGCATAAGTTTGCTTGTTGAGACTATACCTTTAACCCATTGATTCCAGATCAGAAATCAGCACCACTTCACAACGGGCATTACCATATGTGCTCTCTTTGCCATTGTCAAGCTATGTAGAAGTTTACAAGCTTAATGTTTCAGTCAATTGTTGGTACTGTGTTCTTCTAGTCTTTCCATTGTGAACGCACTTCTTCCCTTTTCCCTTGGTGAATCCCATTTCTATCATTGCCCGAACATGTGTCTCTTTCTGCTTCCTTTTCAACATTTCGTAATGTATCCATGACTACCATAATTAACGAATCATTAATGACTCTTCTACTGAAACTGGCATGTTTATGTTTAGTTTTATGTATTAAGCTCCCAGTAGTTGTGTGTGTAAAAATACACATTCAAATTAAAAATTGGCTAAATTAAATTGAATGAATCATTACACGTTCAGGTTATACATAACACGATGCAGCATGTGTGTTGTGTGTCTTGCGAACGTTTTCTTCAGTGGCTAAGGTCAAATTTAAATCTTGCTGAAGAAGGCAACTTGTGGACGGTTGTGAGTATGGGGACCATGGGATGTCCAGGCTTCCACTCTCAACTGACATCCTTGTTAGGAGATAAAAAAATTGGTTTTGTCGTATGTTGGGGTGTTCTCTAACATAATTACCGATTGGGTCAACCAATACGCGTAAATTCTGTAATTCGGTTGATTACGTGAATGAGGCAAAATAGTTTATTTATCATATTTACGTAAAAACTATTCCAGCAGCCCTGTGGACATCTAAGAACATAGTGAGAAACTATGGGCGTCCTGTGCATCTGATTTAATTTCCAGTCTCCTCGATTCGTCTTACCATTGTTTCCAGAGATAGATAGATCGATAGTTTCCAGAGATAGATAGATCGATAGTTTCCAGATGAGTTCATGAAAGAGAGACATCTTCGACAGTGTAAGTCATTCTCCCATCTCCAGAGAACTCAGTAGAAGAAAGAACGTTTTCTCACTCACTTTAGGTGCGTGATATATGCTCACACTTCTCGATAATTACTAACACAAACATACCTGTTAGGTGAGCGAAGGCCATCCACCAGATACTATATATTATTATTTTGGAGCAAATAGGACTAGAAGAACAACGTGAAGCAGGAGTTGGCGTGTCATTATTTCAGTATATTCCGACAAACTAGGAGTTCCCCCAAAGGAAACAAATAATTACCTTAGGAGTAGTTGTTATCTAGCAAGATAACAGCAGACCGGGATACCAACTTAGAAATTAAGACTCGAATCGCTCTCGCCTCCAACGCCTTTAACAAAATCTCAAACATCTGGGGATCGAAGATTGCAAGTAAACACATCAAACTGCGACTTTTCAATGCAAGTGTGATTCCATTATTGACATATAGATGTGAGAGTTGAAAATCTACCGCAATAATGGATAAGAAGTTAGTTGCCTTCGAGAATAGATGCCTCAGAAAAATCACAAACACTAATTGGAAAGATTTCAAATCTAACGACATAGTAAGAGAGAAGACAAAACAAGAATATGTGACGAACATCATCAGAAAACGCCGCTGGACATACATCGGCCACAAACTTAGAATGAAGGAAGACAGAATTCCACGACAAATCTTCATGTGAACACCAGACGGGAAAAAGAAAACAGGGAAGACCAAAAGCAACGCTCAGAAGATCATTTATGAATGAATTTAAATCAACATGCATAAATGCACAAGACCTGCAATCCCTAGCAACTGACCGACAGGCATGGAGAACTATGACATCCGCCCTATGTATCAAACTTGGCAAAAGAGGAACTGGCTGAGTGAGGCGTAGTTTCCCCAGATATTCGGTCGGAAAAAGATCACTATCATTAGAGTATATTTTGAGACGATGATAAATCCAGAAAAAGAGAAATTTTATGGTGAGCCGCAGGTAACTATTTCAAAGTTTTATAAGATCTTCCTACTTAAACTAAAGAACTAAACAAAGCTTTAATTACTGCGTGTTTTCCTGTTAAAGAATGCAGGTAGGCTTTCTGGCTGTGGAAATAACGACCGTTTTGCTATGCCTGTCGCCACGACGTGTGCAGGAAGAATTATTCATTGCATGGATCATACATCTTACTTAATTTATCTTACTTGGGGATGTCAATACAAGAGTGGCTGTATTGACTATCTCACGACACTAGCACCTCATTGACTATGTCACGGCACTAACCCCTCAATGACTATGTCACGACACTAGCACCTCATTGACTATGTAATTGCCAGGAGAAAGAATTGTCGCGATGTTCGAGTGATAAACCCATGTCCATTGAAGACAACTGGATCGACCATCGCCCTATTGTGTCGAAACACAAAATTCGCTTCCAGGTTACTATGGCAACAAAGAGACATAAAAAATAAAAAATGCTGTTAGGAAAATGTTCCGAAAGATTTTAGGGACGCAACCAATGTAGTTTAATAAAGCAGTTATTAGAATTTTTGCAATCGATAATACTAGACGATGAAGATGTGAAAGGAAATAGGCGTTCTGAGTTTACAAATCGACATCACTGCTAAAGAAAGACTATGAAACGAAAGAAAACAAAATGACTGGTTTGATGTGAATTATGACCCCCAAAAAATAGATATTCTGGCCGACACACATCATCTGCACAAATAATAATTAAGTTATTTGAAATCATATATGAAAGATGTATTAAAATTAAAACGTAAAATCATCCAAAATTAACTACTCCAGGCATGCATGAGGTTGCGTCTGTGGGTCTCACCAATGGCCTACTAGACAAACCACCCATGCAACAGTAAACCTTAGTAGATGACATGCTGTTATATTGAGGTTATCTTATGGAAGCTTTGTAGCATGTCATCTATACAATTATAGACTCCCTCTGAGTAGAAGGCTCCTTCAATAGGCATTACACCAAACCCAAAGCTGAAACTTCTGGGTATGAATAAAAAGCTAAGAAAAATCACCCCATTGAACATAGGAAGTAAGAGTTAATAGTTCACAATTCCTGGGGTTCTCAAACAAACAAACAAACAAACAAACAAACAAACAAACAAACAAACAAACAACTACTCCAGGTGAGAGAATAATTATCTTCTTAGCAACAAAGCAGATGAGCTACAAACATTTTGCAGACATCAACTTTCGGAGAAACATCTATGATGGAATTAAGATGTTTTATGTTTTATGGTCCATCCCGGGCAATTCTCTTCTCAACGCAAATGTTACAATGGCAGCTACAGAAGAAAAACACAACTCTCCATGGCTGTATCAAACACTCTCAATACATCATAAACTACACATCATCTATATAAGAAAAAGCTATCAATCTTCTGTCACAGTTTTCTTTAAATGAGACATTCAAAGACATAACCTATTTAGGAGGAAACATGTATTTACTAGCTATTCACTAGTAGGTTTTCGGTAGAGAAGTACCTGATGCCAACCCAATATGATCTTAAGTATGTAAATGTGGCAGTACAGAGCTGACTCTAAGAGGGGTTGGGGAAATGGGGGAAATTAACAAAACATGGTTGATGTAATTTATATTCTTTGTTGAAAGGGAACTTCACGAATAATTCCACGTATAGCACAGCTTTCCGTGATCTGTAATTAGCCTTCTAGGATATATAATTATACTTCTGTGATCTATAATTAGCCTTCTGTGATCTATAATTAGCCTTCTGTGATCTATAATTAGCCTTCTGCGATCTATAATGAGTATTCTGTGATCTATAGTTAGCCTTCTGTGATCTAAGCCTTCTGTGATCTAAGCCTTCTGTGGTTCAAAACAGCCTTCTGTAATCTATAATAAGCTTCTTATGATCTATACACAACCTTCTGTGATCTATACATAGGCTTCTGTGATCTATACATAGGCTTCTGTGATATATACAAGTAAATTCAAGTAGGAAGCATGAGGATAAATGAAAATAATTGTTACAGCTGACGGGAATTGAACCAGGTCTGTTCTAGCAGCACCGGATCGCTTTGCAACACTAGTAAACAGGTTTTCCGTACTTGACCAACCACATCCCCCAAAAAGATGTGGCCCGGTCTAGACTCTCAGCCTGTGTACTCAAGTCACTGAGAACAGACCAATCGAAACAAGGACTATTACAACATCAACGAACATTACGTACAAGTATTAAAGTATCCTCAGGAACACAAATACAGAACATGCATATTCGTACACAACGACCAAAAGGCCTTCTTTGATCTATACACAGCCTTCTGTGATCTATACATAGGCTTCTGTGATCTATACACATCCTTCTGTGATCTATACATAGGCTTCTGTGATCTATACACATCCTTCTGTGATCTATACATAGGCTAATGCGATCTATACACATCCTTCTGTGATCTATACATAGGCTTCTGTGATCTATACACATCCTTCTGTGATCTATACATAGGCTAATGTGATCTATACATAGGCTAATGTGATCTATACACGGCCTAGCTAGACTTTACAGATATACTAAAGTCTTATTGTGACACTTCAAATAAGTTACGTATTTATACGCATCACAATTATCCGTCAATCGTACCACGCCACGATCAGTGATTGAGTTGTACCACATCCTGACTAGTGATTCAGATTTAGTATGTCTTGATTAGTGATTGAGTTGTACCATGATGTAATCAGTGATTTAGTTGTACCATACTACGATCAGTGATTGAATTGTACCATGGTATAATCAGTGATTGAATTGTACCATGTTATGATCAGTGATTGAATTGTACCATGATATGATCAGTGATTGAATTGTACGATGTCATGACTAGTGATTGAGTTGTACCATGCCATGACCAGTGATTGAGTTTAAAAACATGACATTCGACATTACTACAAAATTATGCCCGGGTGCGTGAGATCTGTATATTGCAATTAGAGTACGTCCGCAGAGCGCGTTACAGACGTTACCTGACTTCATTTCAGCCGCAGGTAAATATTTATTCGGAGTGTTCTGAAAACAATAGCTACCTACTAAACATAAACATTTCCTAGATGTGTCTAACAAGATATGCTACCGACTGAACCCCCCTTACATAAAATAATTTTAACCATGCTCTGTGCATGTGTTTTTTACTCATCTAAGACATAAATTTGCTTCAGTCTAGAAACAGACAGCTAATTAAACTATTGATAACAAAAATCGATGTCTGTATGTATTGATATTTCATTAATTACCAAACAAAAACCAGCATATACATCACCGGTTAGTGCATGTTCTGTTAAACGTGGACACACTTGTGCATCAAGTTTGTGTTAATGATTAGACTTCAAAGCAGAATGTTGATGGTAAACTACATGTGAAATAACAGCCGACGGTTTTCAATTTCATCAATAATGTACAAACGATTTTATTGTTTTACATACAGTCGTTGCGGACTCATTGGGTAATCTTTCACAAGTGAAGCTAGGAGCCGTTTCTCTTGATTTTCAAAAGGTGTCGACACAAAGTATATACAAAGTCGCCAATGAAATGCACGGACAAATTAAAAAAGGCCACTTTTGATGGATGAAACCGATGAGTCTTTAGCACTATAAAAAACAAGAGACTCGGTTCAGCTATGACCGACAGAAACCAGCCGAAGGGCAATTCCCGCACTTGGGAAGGGATTGAGGTGAGGGATGTTTTTAACCTATCGATAGTAACAGCTTTTCGGACTATGTCTTTGCGCTTCACCGCGCCAGGCTACTGACGTGTTCTTTCAACAGGGAATGAACACAGGAAGTAGCCTAGTGACCTGTCATAGTGACACGTAAAAGGGTAGTCCGAACCAGACTTTCAATAAGATCTATTGGATAATCTATTGGAGATCAGCCTACTTAAATAACTCATTTGACTATTCCCGACTCCTGAGAAATATGACAGATCTGAGAATAATAAGAACATTGGCAACAAAGAACAGCCACAAGAGCGATAATCGGGAACTGCGTAACACAATAAACAGAAGTTTGGTCAAATGTGTCTTCTGTCATCAGATCTGTTCGATTTATACAGTAAAATAATAACGGGATCAATACAAGATATGCTGGGATATCCTCTGTTGATAAACTCTATATAAGTTATACCCTGTTGATAAACTCTATATAAGATAGACCATGTTGGAGGGCATATGCCTAATATAAACAACCTGCGATACAGTGATGATACGGTTTTGATAGCCGAAAATCAAAACAGGCTACATGAAATGATGAATATAACTGAAGAAGACAGTTAAAATAAAGGACTTAGTCTCCAGTGCAGAAAAACCAAAGTAATGGTAATTTCGAAAACGAAAAATTTTCTACAAAAAGCAACATCGAAGTAGATGGGATCAGTCGGAAGGAAGTCAATATATTCAAATATTTGAGTACCTTAATAACATCAGATAAAAGATATATTAAAGAAGTGAAATGTAGAATTGTCCAGGAAAGGCGATAGTGTCAAATATGTAGACCATCCAGCCTCATACATGTGTAATATATCTTTGTCAATTGGTGAGTGTGTGTGTGTGTGTGTGTGTGTGTAAGAGAGATATAAATTATATAGACCAAATACTGATGTATGGAAGTGAATCTTGGACACTCAGCAGAATAGTCAAAAATTATATAGAAGTAGCAGATATGTGGTTATATAGAAGAATATTGACAACCTCTGAGTAGAAAGCTCCTTTAATAGGCATTGCACTAAGCTGAAAGCTGAAATCTCCACGGTATGAAAGAAAGCTTAGAAAAACCACCACACTGCATATAGGAAGTAAGAGCTAATCGCTCGAAATTCATGGGGTTCTCAATAAATCAGTCAATCAATAAATAGAAGAATGTTAAGAAAACCATGACCAGATGCAACGTGTAATGGAGTTATCTGGAGTTAATTCCAAAAGAGACATGCTTAACGACATCAAAAAATCAGTCCACATATTTTTGTAGAAACATCATGAGAAGATGAAAGATGAGACATCAGAAAGTGACAGCCATATATTTTTTGTAGAAACATCATAACAAGATGAGAAATAGAGCACATCCTGACAACAAGCAAATTGAAGATCACGAGGGTTAGGAAAAGGCCAAGAGGGAAGATGGTTGATAACCTGGCATTGTGGCTTGGGATAACATCGATATCTGAAACGATTGGAAGCCCACAAAATAGAAGTCTTGATGTTATCGAAAAGGCAGGATGTTATTCGGTGGTCGTAATCAATGATGACCGTTTAGTTCAACAGGAATGTTGATGCCCATGGTGTGCCAGATTATGACTGATGAGTCCTATTAGTGTCTAGAATTGTCAACCCGTGGCTATCGACCGTATTACAGGTCATCTAACTGAATTAATTTGGACCCCATCCGTTGCGTTTTGTTATTATTGTTGGGCTTTTGATAGGTCGTTATTTACATACTTGGGTCTCGCATGCCAAAATGGCCAGGCCAACCAATCGATTTCACGCAAATCGGAAACTAGTTCATGTTTAAGTTTTAGTAGAGAAGGTCTCCTATACCGCCGCCCTGTCACGGTCTACCACACTCTGAGCATGTGTGAGAGGAGTCTGTGGAACATTTAGCATCTTTCGCCTTTCTTCTAGAGCGTTTATGTTGCGCAGCATGATGTCTGAGGTTCTCTGCAGCTGCTGCACCACTCTCATTCAACAATACCAGTCGTATCTGTCTTATACAATACTCTGACAAATATAAAACTCTCCCTTTAAATCTGTGTTTATGTTGAACCGAGTCAATGATGTTTGAAGAGTGTAGTTAAAACGTTTCTTCTGTCATCTACAGGAGTCAGTATGGAATTCTTGATATAGCAACTGTTTGAGTAGACGATCTTTCATGAGGACCACGTGTCCTACCCAGCGTGTCTTTGCCTTCATCAACATTGAGTGTATGATTACAGATGTAGATTTCATCAGTACTTCACTGTCATGTATTTTATCCCACCAATGGATGTCAAGTATCTTACGAATTAAGCTTAGGTGGAAATGGTAGAGTCGTCAAGCATGTCTAGAGTATAGTGTCCATGTTTCACAAGCATAAAGAAGTAATGATATTACTCATCATCATCAAGTGCCGTCTCCGCAACGAAGGTTGGCTGCAAAGTATCTCCAACATCTCCTGTCTCTTGTCTTGGTGGTGCACTCTGCTAGACTGTAATTTGTCCATCGTGTAATGATATTACTGCTGCTTGGTAAACTGTGAGTTTGGTGGTAGTTGATATTTCCCTTATGTGCCATACATATTTTTCCCAGTCTTCCAAATGTGGCATTAGCTTTCGCTATTTTGTTGTTTACCTCAGTGTCAATGTTTACTGCCTGTGAGATTGTTACCAATGTAGGTAAAATTATTTACTTTTGTAAGTTCTTCTTTGATCTTTCTATAGATATTTAAATGCGGATTGTTTTGTAAGGGTTTAAACATGATTTCTGATTTATTTATATTGATGGTGAAGCCAAAAGTTGTCGCAGGCTTTAGAAAATTGGTGTATGGTGAACTGCATACTGCCTGCATAATCAGCATACGGTGCGCGGTCACCTGCATGGAGGAGCTCCCGGACCATTGTGTCTTGCACCTTAGTTTTTGCTTGCAAACAACGAAGATTGAAAAGTTAACCACCTGTTCTGTATTTTATTTGTATGCTTGTTAAGTCACGTGATCCGGATGTGTCTGTTAGCATGGCAGAAAACATCAGGCTGAACAGTGTTGGAGCAAGAACGCAACCTTATTTGACCCCATGTGTTACAGGAAAGGATGGTCATGACACTCTATCACTGATAACAACGGTCATCATGGAAATGCCGCACGATGTGGATACATTGGGGGGGGGGGGACTACATGTGGCGAGTACTTTCCACATCATATTTCTTTTCACTGTATAAAATGCCTTTGTGAGGTCTACAAATATGAACAGTTCCCTTTGGACGTAGACTTTTTCTTGAAGTAGAAAAAGAAACTGAAGATTGGTTGCCAAAATAATTCAATAAAGCAACCTAGTAACAAAATACACGGTTTTTTTTATTGAGATCTTTTGGTAACAAAAATACCTACTTCTGTTCATTTTGATATTTGCCTTGTATTACCTCAGCAACCCATTTCCAGTTTCGGGCTGTTACACGGCCAAAAAAATTCTTCATGTACACGACGCGGCGACAGCTTTGGCAAAGCGGCCTTTATTTCCACAGCCTTAAAAGCCTCCCTGCACTCTTTAACAGGAAAACATACAGTAACGAAAAGAAAGAAAGTTACCTCACACCGGTTATTTTATTTCTTGAACATTGGTTGCTTTAGTCATTGTTTGTGTCCCCAACCAACGAGACTCACAGACACATTCGGTTATGCAAGATGATAACCACTTCGTGTTATCAGTATGCGCAACGCAGTGTTTTTTAAATCTTGGCTTATCCGATTTCAACAAGCAGGAAATTATAGAGAAGGACTTGTAATACACGAAGCTCATACATCTTCTAGTCTTCTAGGTACACTAGTGAAAATGTGTTCCAAGGACGGGATATCCTGGTAAAGCTTGTTTCACAGCTGACTGGCTTTGTGCAGTTGATGCTTATCCTTTAGTGTGTGTGTGTGTGTGTGTGTGTGTATATATATATATATATATATATATATATATATATATATATATATATATATATATATATATATATATATATATATATATATATATACAGGTGTGCTATTCCCTGCTTCTATCCATTGTTATGGTTTTCAAATCTTCCAGATTCTCAAAGACACTAAATGTGATGAATGAGTGGTTGGAGGTTTACTTTATTGAGGTTTACTTCATTGTAACATATAATTTATTGTAACATACTTTAATATGACATTAGGTATTAGGTATGAGGTCTGTTGATTAGCATCTTCGCACACCGGACAAGTCCATAGGTGCTCCGATCTCCGCTTCAGTAAATTTCTCAGGGTATAACGGGTGATGGTTCCAGTTTTATGTTGGTTTACTACTCTTTGTGAAATCGTTGTCAGGGGTTCTCTACGGGCCACGCCCATCTTCGCTCCCAATTCTCGCATTCTTGATATTGACTCATGCTCATTGAACTCAAAATTCTCTGATAGTGAGGACTCACGAAGAGCAGTGAGTATGTCTGCTCTGTCCATAGGCTGACCGTCTGTTGTGGTGGCGAGACTAGCTAATTTGTCGACTCGTTCATTTCCCTCCACGCCCGCATGTCCGGGGACAAAAATAAGCGTGAGTTTTCGTAGTGATGCCCGCAATTTAGCTCTCTCCAATGACTCCGCCCATTTCCTAATACATCACCTGTTTTGACTTTCTGAATCATATTCAGTAAATCACTTAGTGACATAATTTATTGTAACATGCTTTAAAGTGACATAATTTGTCAAGACATGCTTTACTGTGACATAATTTATTGTGAGATACTTTACTGACATATGCTCTATTGTGACATAATGTATTGTGCTATACTTGATTGTTTTACTATGATTATATCAGGGGATCTATTGACTCCTAATGGATGTCTCATAATGATAGTCACTTGAAACAATTGGGTTAAATATAACTCTTGTATCCTACATTTCAAGACACGGATATCTAGACACATTAGCACAGGTCAGGCTTTGACTTCTCATTAAGAGGTGGTTGGGGGGGGGGGGTATTTTTCCTTTGGGATATTTAGATTTTGAAACAATTATTAGGAGAAATAGCTAGAAACATATCCTTCTCTAATAGCATTTTGAACTGTAGTGTCACCGATCTTGTAGTTCATGTAGTGTCACCGATCTTGTAGTTCATGTAGTGTCACCGATCTTGTAGTTCATGTAGTGTCACCGATCTTGTAGTTCATGTAGTGTCACCGATCCTGTAGTTCATGTAGTGTCACCGATCTTGTAGTTTATGTAGTGTCACCGATCCTGTAGTTCATGTAGTGTCACCGATCTTGTAGTTCATGTAGTGTCACCGATCTTGTAGTTCATGTAGTGTCACCGATCCTGTAGTTCATGTAGTGTCACCGATCTTGTAGTTCATGTAGTGTCACCGATCTTGATATGAGATCACGTAGTGTCACTGAAATAACCCATTGAATCAGGACAAATGACCCATTGTATCAGGACAAATAACCTATTGAATCAGGTAAGGCAAGAAATACGGTGTGTGGTATGAACACGCAGAATATGCTAGAGAACTTGTTAAATAATATAAGGTAAATATCAGAAATTCTTTTTTCATGTAAATAACCGACCCTTTCTGTGACTCATGCTGTTTACCCTTTCGTACATCTAAATGTATATGGTTAAGATCTAATGTTTTACAATTACCAAAGACATAATGTGCTGTAATGTGTGAGTGTTTGTGTGTGTGAACAGCTGATATATAATGCATGTGTGTGTGTGTGTGTTTGTGTGTGTAGAAATGATTGAGATAGAATACATGTGTACGAGCATAACTTCTGAGATACAATGAACGTGTGTGTGCCTATGTGTATGTGAACATGATTGAGGTATAGTTGCAGCAGTGTGTATGTGAACATGATTGAGATATACTGCAGTAGTGTGTATGTGAACATGATTGAGGTATACTGCAGTAGTGTGTATGTGAACATGATTGAGGTATAGTTGCAGCAGTGTGTATGTGAACATGATTGAGGTATAATTGCAGTAGTGTGTATGTGAACATGATTGAGGTTTAGTGTAATAGTGTGTATGTGCACATAATTGAGGTATAATTGCAGTAGTGTGTATGTGAACATGATTGAGGTATAATTGCAGTAGTGTGTATGTGAACATGATTGAGGTATAGTATAGTAGTGTGTATGTGAACATGATTGAGGTATAGTGGTAGTAGTGTTTTGTGAACAAAGTTGTAATATAATGCACGCAATGCGCGTGTGCAACTGCCAGATAGTGTGTGCTTGTCTGATAACAACTGACAAATATAACGCTCGTGTGTGACGTGTATGAGATGATAGCTCATAGAGGGCTAGAGAGAAATGAGTGTGTCAGTGTCACTCAAAGAGAGAGAGAGAGAGAGAGAGAGAGAGAGGAGAGACCAGAACGCGTTTAATTGAGAAAATTATACTCGTAGTGAGAAGCGCCTACAATGAGTGTATGCTATCAGTTACTCTGTGTAGGAGTAATATATTTATTGCCAGACCCGTAGAAAATAAAGGGAGGGGTGATTATCCCCCAAAATCTCCCCTTTGCAATTTTCACGAAAAGGTAATCCAATTGTACATTAAAAAAGTGGCGATCTGATATCGGAAAAATTCGATGTTTTTTTTTTAGGTAACCCCCCAATCCTACTCTGTAACATATATCACCGGCCCTGTCTATTGTGAAGAGAATAGAAAATAAAAAGAGTGAATTATGTGTGTTGTCTATTAGAGAACAAAAGTGAATGAGCACATAATGTATTATTGTAACTGTTACATGATTCTAGGCACATTATCTTGTAGTTTGCCATTGCTTTCAGGAGGAAATCCGATTATTGAGTAGCACACAAAGATAACATATTCATATCATATGCCTTTTATTTATACCGGAAACGCACACGCCAGTCCTAGTGCTAGGATGTTATATTGAGCCAATACTTCTTTATAGAAGCGAAGCATGAACAGTAAACAAAAGTACCCATGATAAGCTGGAGACAACTCAGATGTGGTATTCAAGAAGAATGATTAAAACTCCATGGACAGCCAAGAAATCTAATGTTCTCAGTTCTGAAGTAGACAATCAAGATTTTTAGAGCACGTGATAAGGAATGTAAAACTTGAACATTTAGTAACCACCGGAAAGATCATGGGGAAAAGAGACAGAGGAAGACAAAGAAAGAAATTTCAGGATTGGTTGTCACAGTGGTACAAAAAGAAGCCACCAACTGAACTTATTAACAGCACAAGAGATAAAGCGATGTGGAGAACCATGATCGTCCATGCAGCTAGGCATGTCACTTGATTGATTGATTGATTGATTGTTTATTGTGTCACCTAACAGAAATTGTTAATAATAAATCCTTCTCCTTAATAGTCTTGACTGTTATCTAAGCTGCTCTGATGTGATGCCTGATTTCCATTTGCTGGTGACATAAAGTTTTCGGTGACATAAAGTATTCGGTGACATAAAGTATTCGGTGACAAAGTATTCGGTGACATAAAGTGTACACGGACGGGGCAACGTCCTCACCACCGATGCGCATGGACATTTATTGCCAGATCAAAAGGAAGAACAGTGCACGAAGCCAGTGGTGCCTTTACCGCAGCAACTTGCAGTCTAACAATGGAAGCATTCGGCATAATTCAGGCACTTAACTGGCTGGAATCGCAATGCGTGCATACTAAGTGACTCAATGAACATTATTCAGAAAGTCAAAACAGTTGATGTACGTAGGGAATGGGTGGAATCATTGGAGAGAGTAAAAATGCAGACATCACTAACAAAACTCACGCTTATCTTTGTTCCCGGACACGAGGGCTTGGAGCGAAACGAACGGGCCGAAAAATTAGCTTATGTCGCCACCACAACAGATGGTCAGCCTATGGACCGGGCAGACATACTCATTGCTCTTCATGAATCCTCACAATCAGAGGATTTTGAGATGAATGAGCACGAGTCAATATCGAGAATGCGCCAATTAGGAGTTAAGATGGGCGTGGCCCGTAAGAACACCTGACAAAGATTTCAAAAAGAGCAGTGATCCAACATAAAACCGGAACCATCAGCCGTTAAACTCTGAGAGATTTATTGAAACGGAGATATGAGCACCTATGGATGTATCCGGTGTGCGAAGAGGATAATCAACATACCTAATACATAATAACGTATTCACAAATTGACCAATAGTTAGTGTCATGGTCCAAGATAATTATCTAAGATTTGGGATCATTTTGCAAGATTATTATAGAGAAGGCTTGGTAAATAATAGCAGAAAATTGTCCACGAGAGATTTCACGAGAGAGATATCAGACAGCGCAGTCATTTGCCAAAGGATAATTGAGAGTAAGTTGTATTAAACATCCTGAAATGTTTACCGCTAGAACCTAAAAAATAGCGAATATAATAACAAATATATGACCTGCCACGCACGTCGTGACTAAGGTGTACTTGGGGGGGGGGTGGAGATAGTTCTCCATTTATAGAAATAGGCAAATTTTTATGATTCGAGGGCAGGATTCACAAATACACGACTGATTGCAAACAGGACCAAATACATTTTTTAACCTAATATCTTAACGACACATGCAATCTTATTATTATAGAGTGAATATTGAGCTCAGAATATGAACAATGGATTACGAAAGGAACAGTAATAATACACAAGTGTCAACCTTAGCCCTGAAGGAGTGAAGGCTGCTAGTTTCCAGAACCGTATCATATTACTTAATATTCATTACAATGTTATTAACTTATGTACATTTACAAGTCACGTGATTCTAGACCTGACTCTAAATTAAGCACTTGGATTATTTCTTTTTTCGAACACTATGGGTTGGCAGTCATGATTTTCGTTGAGGACTGGCGGACCATGTAATTTGGGAAGGTGCACCCGATTCTTCTCCAGGGGCCTTAGGATTATGACCTATGTTTAATCCAGATTTGGCATTTCTCAGGATCAATATATAGATTTCCATAATATGGGCAGATAAACGATTGTTTCTTTAATTGATTCGTACTCTGATTTGAAATTTGTAGAATGTACACCGATATCTATAGATTTCTTGAATGTGCCTTCGTTATTCTACATATCATTCTACATAAAATTCTACATACTATTCCACATAACATTCTACATAAATGCATTCATCAACATTTCTCACTTACCATATAGCCAAATACGCGTGGATGCTGATCCAGCGGTCTACGGGTTCGTGCCCTTTGACCCAGCGAAATACACGTCAATGATTTAAATAAGGTACTAGTTTACTATGTGTTCTACCTAGTGCCTCTCAGTTAACAGCATAAGAATCACTGTCATAAATATATAAAACTAAAGTAGGCCTGACATAAAGAGTACAAGTACGACTTGTTGACAACACGATCTGTGTCTATAAATATGTCAGCATGCTAGTCAATAAGAAGATAAAACAGACCTTATGTTACATAACGGCGTGACTGCTCTCTTTTTCTTCATGCGACTTATGGACATTTTCTCACATTATATGCCCTATTTTCTGAAGAGTTTATTACTGATGCAAATGTTCAGTTTCTGGTACATACGAGTCTATAATCAGCATACTCAACGCAGAAATGACCAGATGTTACATATTTCTTGTCATGAAAAGAGCACTAACTTTAAACTACACGCGGGACGGTGTCGATTTACAGTCCACCACTAAAGTCGACATGTTACCTACACCAGATTGTATATACATGCTCTGAAGGAATCTCCATCAAATTGGTTTCGTCTATAAGGATGTCCAGCACCGACAGTTTATTCAAGAAACAACATTAGAAGACACACCGACAGTTTATTCAAGAAACAACATTAGAAGGACACACTGACAGTTTATTCAAGAAACAACATTAGAAGACACACTGACAGTTTATTCAAGAAACAACATTAGAAGACACACTGACAGTTTATTCAAGAAACAACATTAGAAGACACACTGACAGTTTATTCAAGAAACAACACTAGAAGACACACCAACAGTTTATTCAAGAAACAACACCAGAAGACACACTGACAGTTTATTCAAAAACAACATTAGAAGACACACTGACAGTTTATTCAAGAAACAACATTAGAAGACACACTGACAGTTTATTCAAGAAACAACATTAGAAGACACACCTACAGTTTATTCAAGAAATAATACTAGAAGACACACCGAAAGCTGAACACACGCTCTGTAATGCAGTGACGAGGCGTGACCTTTGAACAGCCATCATATCCAACGCCACACGCCATGAACTGTAAGATCAACATAATCATTGCTCCAGAGTTCAGTAACAGTCAAACACAACAATTCAGCACTTTCCAGGGATGTATTTTAAACCATATGTCAAAATTTCCCACTATACATTGTTAATGCTATGAGGATCGGTGGCAGATTTGTTCATATCCCAATATAACTAGTTAAGGCTATGGGGATCGGTGGCAGATTTGTTCATATCCAAGTATACCTAGTTAATGCTCTATATCCCAATATACAAGTCAAGGATATTGGGACCGGTGACAGATATGTTCATATGCCAATATACCTAATTAAGGCTACGGGGATCGGTAGCAGATTTGTTCATATCCCAATATAACTAGTTAAGGCTATGGGGATTGGTGGAAGATTTATTCATATCGCAAAGAAATAGTTCCGAGTATCACAACTCTAGGCAAGCAACTTGTGTGACAAAATCGTGTAAAAATATCCCTCAGATGAGATTTGTACGAGATGTTGATTTGGTTACATCAGGTTTCTGGGAGTCTGACATAATAAAGATGTCGAAGACTCTAGGACATGTGCAAATTAAAAAAAAACACCTGTCATTTAGATGTGTGTTGGTAGATTTTAATCCGCCTGGCAGATCATGCTCTAGGGCAGCGCATGCAGTACCCTTTAGATCAGCTTTTGCGGACCATGTTCTAGGATATAACATATAGTAACTTTAGATCAGCCTGGCGGGCCACAGAGAAGGCATGGCGGTCTTTATTTGACCAGTGGACCGTATTTTGCACACTGTTGTTCTAAATGAATTCAGAAACTAGATGTAACGAATGGTCATCATCACTAGTGATGGGCAAACAATATTACCAAGCGAATAGTTAACACACAGCCTGATGCATGTCAACCAAAGAACACTGTAAACATCCGCCCGCTTTAACTATAGACATAGGCAGAAGAGGCTGAGGAAGAGTGAGTATGATGTTGAACGTATGTACAATGTATTACAGAATATACTAAAAAAAACAATTTCAGAACACTATTGATACAATGTATATATATATACATATGGAATTGATATATATAGTCCCGGGTTCAATCCACAATTGGGACAAGGATTTTGTTTTTCGGACTTGCAATAAAAAGGCT